>PNEQ01115771.1:0-11913 GCA_003012365.1 Medauroidea extradentata
CATTCCCTGAGCAATTAAGTAAGATATTAGAAGAAAGTTCCAGAAGCAATAACTTACGACGTCTATATTCAACAAACTTTATATTTTAAAATAATACTTGTATTTGTATCGAAAGTGCGGGGTTTGTTCTTGAACTGTGATTCCACCGATAAAGGCTGCCGGGAGGGGGGGGGGGACGGTATAGTTGTAAAGTGATAATGTCGTGGTAGGGTCCTTGACCACTAATGGGGGTGGGGGAGGGACGGTAAAGAAAGGATCTCAGCGGGGTGGTGTGGTAGGGCAACAACCCCGTGCAGGCGGTCAACATTCATTGTTCTTTTCTTATAGCTCTGCTCGCAAGTTTTTGTGGTTCCTTGTGAGTGAGATATTTTGGTCAGCACTTAACATTGAGGTCTTCAGCGCTGGTGGGAGGTGACATGATAGCCCAGGAATCTAAGACCATTTTCGGCCAAAACCTCCAAAAAATTTGTCCAAAGCTGAAATTTGGCTCACTTGCAGAGTCGAGCATGCTTAATAACATATCAAAACTTTACCGCTCAAATCCGTGTGCGTCACATCAAAATCGTGCAACAAACATCATAATTGACGCGTAAGTGCAGCGTTATACTAAACTGCCGCCATGAGTCGTAACTTTTACCGTACAATTAAAACAAATAGTTCAAAATAATCTAGAAACTCTGTTATACGTAAATATGTTAAGAAATATCTAAACATGTTAAGTTAAATATACACTACAAAACAACAAAGTGAAGGAATGTATTATTTTATCAATTTTGTGGAAATTCGACAACGATTATCAGCAAAACTAAACGTCTACGTGAAAATCATGCCTTGTATATTTTGTTGCCCATTCTTTTAGCTTTCTATTAGTATGTCAGTGAACAAGTAAGCATATTTCGTTGGATCACTAGAGCAGTCCTAGCGTCGCAGTGTACCAGTTTTGGCACGGCGGATAGGTCAAGCACCGAATAGGTGCGTGTATTTCCGGGAATTCCAAATGTCTAGGGTTACAAACATGCCTACTTAGGCACACAAATTCCTTCTGTGTAGTCTATTGATTCTCGTCAGATTTATGACAGGTTACTGCATTTTCGGTGGCCGGTATCTCAGTGAACCTATTTTCTCCGTGAAAATTTTAAAAACTTCTCGGCAATATTTTTGAGAGTGTTTTCTTTTTACAATATGTAGTTTACAGAAAAAAATAATAGAACATACTATTACCTTAAGCTCTGTAAAATAAACAGGTTATTTTTTTGTATGTGGTAATTAGGATATTTCACACTGTGCATGTGAAGATGTCGGTTAAGTCGCAGGTTACTTGTGAATGATTATGCTCAATGGTGCAAAAATTGTGAAACGTACAAAGTGAGTGTAAAAACTATTGAAATTGAGATTATTTTTTATAGCAATTAAACCTGTTGCACTGAATAAAGACTGTTGGACTGCAAAGTAAAATAATTTTGTATGTTTACGACAAACGTTTTGGGAAGCCGTTTCCAAAAAAAAATCTGTAAGTTTACAAAATTATTGTGAACTTTGCAGAATGCGTATCGATATTCAAATATGTATGTTTAATTTAAAAAAATATTGCATACTTATAAATAATAAGCGTCCATTTACAAATAAATTATTTTACATTTTACAATAATTGGTTGAAATGACACCAAACATTTTTTTGGAAGCCGTTTCCCAAGATTTTTTTTGTAAAAATACAAAACATTTTGTAAAATGTGACAAGCTTGAAGGTTATTTTGTTTGACATCAAACACTGCTCATCAAAATATGTCTCACTATTCTTCACAGGCATTTGGAAAATTTAGACCGCTTTATTGACGTGCGTCATTCTTGTTGTAATAGCTAGACTGATAAATGTTTTGACATATTTTACGAACACTTTTGGTAAAGTATGATTTTTTAGTATATTATTTAAATGAATACAACGGCTATCACACATCACGTTGCTTTAAATAATATGGAGAAGGATAGACGTGTACGCTTTGTTCGATGATAGGCTTCATTTCTGAATTTGAATGACTTATACTGTGGTCAACCAGCAGAAATAACCAATATGGAGAATAACCAGGTGCACAGAATGGAACATGTGTGTGGAAAGAGGAATTAACCCAGATGTGCACGTAAGACGAACATCTTTTCGGGAAAATTTCTGGTTTCTATGAATGCGGAAAACAAGTGATGCTGTCTTTATCAGGTTACAGATATCGTTGTAGCAGAAGCTAGGTATCACAATTTTTCCAGTAAACTTTCGCGAATGGTTTCAATTTATGCCGAAATAAAAGTTGCAGTGCTGGTCGTCCTATCAATACAAACAAAAATAAAAGTTTTTCAAAGCTTTGTTCTTTTTAATATGAAAAGCTGTGAACGTCGATTTTCATTGACAGAACTGTGCGGTTTCAGGGTCAGTTCTAGAGAGGAGACATCCTGTAGAAATAAAAATTTTAAAAGAAAAAAAGGACAGTTACATTTCAGTGCTTAGAGAAACCGTACACAGAGAAAAAAGATTTGGTACATTCAACCGTGTAAATATATACTTCTTTGTATATGGCGAAACAAGCGTGTGAAATTTGAACCAACCAAATATTCGCTTGCCAATAAGGTTTAGTTCTCTCAACAAGAGTGTTTAAACAAATTAAATGTACATTTTGTTAGAACAACCAAACCAATATTTTACACAGTTCATATATTGCTAAAGAAACAAAGATTTTGTTGGATCATATACATATTTGTTACGTCACATACAAACGTATACATTGTTAACTGGAACAAACCTTTTTCTCCGTGTAAACATTTAATCAAACTAAATAAAATAACGTAAATAAATTCTTGTGATGTCAAGGTACCCTAGTTTAATTTAAATAGTACGCACATTACACACAATCTTTAAAAATGACAATACCTGTGTAGATGCAAATCAACGAACACTAAGTTCTCGTGGACTATATATTGTTCATATCATAGAAATAGTGCATCCTACCGAACCTTATTATTCACTTGAGGATTTGTGGCTGTATGGAACATGGGCAAATATTCCCTCATCTCCTTCGTACAGTGGTTAGATTTTAGATTACGAATGTTAAAAGTGGACGTGGACATTGCAACGCAAGCAAAATGAGTTTCTTCCATTCATTTAATTGAATTATGGAAATCCAAGTGTAATCTATACAACGTTGTGCTGTGCTATGCTATATTATACCTAAACAGTAAGGAAACAGGGTCACTATGGCACTTTGTAATGTTTAATAAACCTCTTTAAATTAAGGTGGTTGATATTATTACATGCGATATTTCTGGAGAACTAGCCAATGCGACTGCGACATGTAGGCTGCCATATTTTGATGTCCTTGAAGGAATCAGTGGGATACACAGTCTCGGGCAGTAATTTGCTTCAGCGTCTGTCACATCTGTGATCTCAGGACATGCACATACAAGATCGTTTCGTGCCCATTTCCTTATTCAAGTAACTCTTGGTCTTTAATATGATGCAGGTGATCCAATAAAAATTATTTGAAGTAAATTGAAATACAAGTGTTCACAGGGTTCTCTAAAAATAAACTTCCAGCGTTAGGACGCTGCCAAACTCAGAGCTGTAACACGAGCAAGAATAGTGATATAAGGTATATGTTAATTAGTATTCTACGTGGCTCGGTACTTGTCTAACCTACGTGCATCCCACCATTAACTGTTCTGTTTTCGGTGAGGCCAGCACTGCTACAAGATTTTTTAGAGCTTTTAAAAAATACTATGAAAGAACTCAATAACGTTTCATAAATATTTTCCTGTAATTTTATTCCTATAGCAATATTCTCCTCTTCTAAATGAATAAATTATTTCTGTCCAATAGAGATATCAATAAAAATGATAGCACCGCCTAACATAATTTAACTTGTAAATCACTATCCTTGCTCATTTCACGACTCTGGTAAGCAGCGCACTCAATGAACACTGTCTTGTCCATTACTGTAAAATCAAAGATTGACAACATATCCGTCAGTCGCACTGTAGATCTATGTCAATATTTCGACCAAATAGGTCACACACGGCAGTTTATCTACGCACATTTCACAGGTTTCGCCGTTTACGAACAATATTTCATTCAGTACATGAAAATACAACACTAAACAACCTAGGGACTTTTAAACTATGTGAAAATGTAAGTCACTTACAGCATATTTTAAAATGTCAGTGATATATTGAATTTTTTTTTGCAGTTAAATAGTCTTTACTAATTTCTCATTTTGTGTGGTAAACTGTGTTTTAGTTATTTTCGTAGAATTTTTATGCTAGGCTTAGCAGTCTGTGATTTAATGTAATGTTTTATGTATGTATAATAGAACTATGATAAAAAGTAATGCTAATTATCACTACAAATCGGTAAATCAAAAATGGCAAAATTATTTTATGAATTGTAGACAGTATATAAAACAAAGCGAGAACCCTTCCTAATCATAAGTTTAAGTGTAAATGATGTCGAGAACGAGCAGAGGGAAGTGGAATGTAGCAATAGTTTGACCTGTCCACCACGCCGAACCAGGTACACTGCGACGCTCGGACTGCTCTGGTAGTCCAACGAAATATGCTAACTTGTTCACTGACATATCAATAGAAAACTGAAAGAATGGGCAACAAAATATACTTTGCATGTTTTTCACGTAGCCGTTTAGTTTTGCTGATAATCGTTGTCGAATTTCCACAACATTGATAAAATAATACATTCTTTCATTTGGTTGTTTTAGGGTGTGTAGTTAACTTAACATTTTAAGATATTTCTTACCATATTTACGTAGAACAGAGTTTCTAGATTATTTTGAACTATTTGTTTTAATTATACGGTAAAAGTTACGCCTCGTGGCAGCAGTTTAGTATATTGCTGCACTAACGCGTCGCTTATGACTTTGTTGCATGATTTTGATGTGACGCACACGGTTTTGAGCGGTAAAGTTTTGATATGTTATTAAGCATGCTCGACTGCGTAAGTGAGCCAAAATTCAGCTTTGGACAAATTTTTTGGAGGTTAAAACCTTTGATTCCTGGCCTATGAGGTGAGTGTGGAGCAGCACCGGAATGAAAATTGAAAATGTGTGTGTGTGCGGGAGGGGGGGGGGGGTGAGAAGTTCTCCGAGAAAAACTTGCCGACCAGCGGCATCGTCCGGCACTATTCCCATACGCGAAAATCCGGAGACCGACCCTGTTGGTAATCGAACCCGGATCACCTTTGTATGAGAGAATGGTCTGACTATTCAGCCATCGCGGCCCCTGGTTCCTTGTGTAAAATAACTCGGTTTCGAGGGTTTTCTTTGCTTTGAATATTGATTTTCTTTAATTCGCTTATTCAGTAAGTTAATTCATTGTTTTGTTGCAATGAATTATTTACTTAGTTTCTGAAATTACATTAACAAGCTGTCAAAAAGTAAACTCGTTGGTGTAGTAGACTATATCAGAACTAACTAAGATTTCTGAATTAGTAGATTGTGCAATGTCCACGAGGGTTCTCTCTCGCACCAGTGATTCCATTAGGGGAGTGGGGGTTCAGTATCCGCCATTTTGTGATAATAGCGCTCTAACTTTTAAATTAGCTTGTTATTTTTCTTTTCAGTTTTAGGCGTCGACAAAGCACATGACATAGCTCCGTCCCTAATACACAGTGTCTATATTACATTTGTAAACATCCACAGAAAAAAACCTGTTTACTTCCTCAAGTAGTTTACTAGTCGAAAATTAAGAAATGTAGTGGAGATGCAACAACTTGATAATGATTACGAAAGTAATTAATGTGCCTTATCAGGCGGATAATTAAGATAATTCTCTTTATAAGGAACATATACGGAAAATTAGGAATTCTAAGGTGACGGGTACCGATCGCTCTTAACACACAGGTGGGGACGGACAATTAAGGCCATGGTCTTTCATTTATTTCAAACAATTGCAAATAACGCAAATATTTTTTAACCAAAGGCTGTGAAAAAATTTGAATCTGTGTACAGTCACACGATACACAATTTTGCCACAGGGTTTCTTTTTTAAATAGTGTACCGTTTGCTAGCAAAGAATTTTTTTTATTTCATTTTGGCTTATTTTGACAACAAAATATTTGATACTTCAGGGGCATAAAACTAATAATCCGTTCGGTATATTGCAACAGAAAGAAAAATTCCGATACAAACGATTATATTATATAAGTGTTGATACTGTAAGAATGAATTTTTGAAATGCGTGTTTATTTGCATTAAAAATATTTTTAAAACTACTGCAAAACTAAATAGCGAGGCCTTAATAGTAATGCATAAGGACCTCTTTTGAATCTTGTATCATTGTATCGGCTTCTTCATCTGTCGGGTACAGATACTCCACCTTGTGGATGACACCGACAACTGATATTTGAAAAGGTATGCTGTCAAAACTAATGATGAAAATGTATTTATTTCATGTTTGTTAACTTCTTTGCTATTATCGAGATCGTCACAAATGGGTCTTATAAATTGATTTTTGTTTTCAGTAACTGTCAATACAACTTTGGATGGTAAGGGAAAGTGGTGGATGAACTGTGAGTTTAAACGTTCGACTAGCAGATAAAGATCTTGTTCCTCTGGTTGTGGATTTTGTACAGTAGTCACAGTACCGACTGACACAGCTTAGTTACACCTCACTGCTCTCCAGCTCGCATTTAAGTATGTGTTGGAGATGGGAAAAAAGTTTGGTGACTGTCTTTTGGTTTGGATAGAGAACAGTAAAAGAAGCCATACCGTCAATGATTAATTATATACCGTGTGAATATTGTTCTGGTATACACACATTATATTTCTGTGCACTTATTTTGCTGTAGATCTTCACGTTTATGCTTCCTAAGTAAACACTTATGTTGGGAAAAGTGGAAACTCATTATCAAGTGTTCGGATGATATTTAAACTACAATGTAAAATTTATTTGTAAATTTATCACAACGATGCAATGGAGTATCAAGAATGTTGATTTGGTGAAATTGTTTCCCGTACATCAAAGATAGCGTTTCCATTCATTTTTAGTAAGCAGTCAACTGTATACTAATGTTACCAGACGTGTATAGTAACATAGCCGTTTATTTGATCTATCTACAACCTGAAGCATGGTAAGTGTGCCGTACTGTCTATGGCTTGAAAACTTCCAAAACTATTTGGCAAGTTTTTACAGTGTACAAAAACTGACCTGGATCCCAATATGTGTGAATACGCTATATTAGGGTTTAGTGTTCCCGTTGAATTTTACATGCTAATTTTTGTGATGATCATGTGAAAATCTTCAGGCCAAATTTTTTCCGAATTTATCAAAAAATTCCAAGTAGTTGTCTACATTTACCTCTGTTCGGGCAACTTTTCTACTTACTAAGCATGTTGGTTGGAATTAAGAGGGTCGATGTTCCGTTCTAGTTTCTGTCAAATTCTTTCTCAAACAGCTTTATCACTCAAAAATTTAAAATATAATCCTGCTTTGTGTGACGCCTAAGTGATGTCCTTTGTGACTTTAGACATATATACCTAGGCATTTTCTAACTAACATGCAATTTGACTAGGATCCCAAATTCTCAGTGTTTAGGTTTTCTGGAAATTCCAATGATATTTGCTTAACTATAACCATACTTCATTAAAGTAGACCTGATGTACATTTTACTCCAAATTCTAACACATACACTTGGGTAGTGTATCATTTTGTGCTGACTTTCATAATGCATTTAAAAAATAACAATAATCCGGATTAACGGCGAGATAGAACCAACGCATATTACAAGATTTCAGTTTATTCACTACTCTAGGCTCAATTACTTCGGCCACTGTGCCTATCATTTACTCCTTTGTGACAAAGTAATTACATGTAACTCGTTGCTGTTTCAGCGATAAATATATTTATACGAATTTCTGTGGCCACAGAAGGCGTGCGGTCGACTATGCTATACAAGGTCGGATCTACCAATCCGCTTGAAAGTTTTTAGCATTTAACTTCATGTGTTAATCTTCCGTGTAAATTGTCCAGATAAAATAGTTTAATTCAAATGTAAAACGGCGAAATCGACGGACTACGTTTCTTTAACAGAAAAAGTGTTCGTTTTAGAATTATAGCTTGTCATTTCTGTACTTACATAAATTAACAATGTTAAAGACTGTTATTGGATTGCTTCTACTGTACGCCTACTAATTCAGTTTCGACTATGAAAGGTTACTGAAGCTCAACTATAATATCCACCACTGAATCTTTTAACGCGTTCTGCAGACGGCACGTAGTTAGCGAAATATTTTGTAATATGTTATTGTCGCGTCAATGGTTCACAGACGCACAAAGAGGGATTTGTAAAATTTTCGATGAAAAGTTGTGTCTTGCATCTATGAGCGAAACTGCATTACCTGATGGTTATAATGCACCTGCTAGAATACAGACGACTCTTTATGTAAGAATTATGTAAGCTGAATTGAGTCCTTCGCAAGGTTTCAGAAGCATATCCGTCGGTAACACATGCATGATTTAATTTATCGCATTACTTGTTTTCATTGGAGAGTCAAATAAACATAAATAGCGATTTTAATCTTGGAGCAAATTAGTTTTACTAACAAACATGCAGTTTCAATTTTATTAAATAAATATGTTATTTAGGGAGCGAGTTTTGGTAGGTGAATATTAAAATTAAAGAACATTGCTTAAACGTCTTAAATTAAAGAAAAAATTCGATCTAAGGTAGATAAAAATAAGACTTCGTTTAAGAAGTCAGTGCCCAGCTATTCCAAAATCATAAATTATTGACGGCGTATATTTCAAGTCCAGTTACTTGTCAGCATAATAGTTATGTTGTGGAAAGTTCAGTCAACTGTAATAATTGCTATTTTAATTGTGGATATGTTTGAGAAGTATAAAAATGTCCCGTTAAAAAATGTGAATAATACATTCAATATGTTTATCTCTTGAAGTTACTAAATTTTGATACATGAGGTAAAAATAGCCTAAAATTTGTAGCTATACAACCTTGATAAACATATTTAAGGGTTAGTTTAATATAAAACAACTTGTTGATAGTAAATTCCGTATTCCATCTAAATGCAGAGTCGACAACAGAGAACTGTGAGATTAGCGAACTTGTGTTTTTTTAAATATAATTTGAAATATCTCTCCTCCTTAAATACTATGGTAAATATTTACAATTATTTGAAGTACAAGTTTTTTTATTATCTCAAACAATGTTTGCTATATTGTCATTATCTATTATTAGACCTCTTAAGGACAGGTAAAAATCAACATAAAAATTGTATTAAGTATTGAATGCAAAATATTATAAAAAAAATACAGTATGGTAGCCTTACGTTAGGTTAGAAAATCGTCAGTTAGGAGTTAAAAGTTTTACATAATTCGGCCAAGGTAGATTACCTAGAAATATAACAAATCTAGGAATACGCCCACTTATCGTTCAAGTCACAGCATAACTTCAAAGCACTTTAAGTATATGTGCCAGTCGTAAATAATGAAAAAGTTAAATACACACATTTGTCATCTGGTTTTATATCAAGGTTTTATGTTAGTACCAAATGTAATAATAAAGGACGATCATACAGGATATTACGAAATGTAATGCTCATACTCCAGAGAGAGTTTCTTTGGACCAAATTGCTATTCGCATTCCCAAGAAAGTCTTTATATATAATTTGAATGAAATCGAAGTGTGTGTCATTACAACACCTAGAAGACAATCTAGAGCACACACACATGTAGGTTGGGTTGCACAGCTGGAGGACCAAAGCTTTCTTTTGTGGACGCCGAAACTAGTTCTTTCAGAGAAACTGTTGTTTTATTGCAAACTGTTCATTTTCAGGCAATGTGACGTTTAGCGCATGATTGTTGTGCAAGTAGAATTTCTGTGCTGTAAAGTATTTCCTTGTATGAGAAAACTGAAATGGCATTCTTTTAGAATCGAAATAAATAATCACATTATATAATTAATTTCGGATTTAATTTCCCATTGTTACTTAACCGCCTAGCAGAACGATTTTATTCTGACTTGTATACATTTACGATATAATATACAATTCATGAGATTTTCTAGTAGTATGTCACCATTTATAGCATTCGGCTAAATTTATTTACTTCATTTAGACACAATAACTGTTATTGTTAACAATTTTCAATTTTTTAGGGCTACTGACGCGCGCCCCCGTAATCTTGCTTCGGGTAAACCGAACTCGCGTCTCCCTCTTTCCTCTCGTCCTAGAAACATTACCTGTGGGACGAAGGGGCCTCCTCTCCTCCAGCTCCCGCAATCGCCGACTTTTCACGCCACTGCTTCGAGGCCTGTGCTTGTATGTTTTAACTCCTAGTGTCTTGGAGTTCTAGTTGCGAATCACAGACGTATAGTGTCGCAATTAACATTGTTATGATTGTATGGAGTCATTTTACATTTTAACTGTGCCAAAGACATGCAGCCAATAACCATAAATTTGAGCTGCTGATGTGTACGTAAGGCACTGAAACAAAGTGATGTAAAAATCTTTATGTGAAAAATTTCTGGCCCTGGTAATAATATAAGTAGCCAGCTGGCCAATAAAGCATTGCTGTTGATAATTCTTATTTTCAAATCCATGAAGTAAGGATGTCAAATGGTTAAACATCCCTCTGCCTGGTAGTTGACCCTCCAAGAGATGGGGAAGTTGTCAATCCTGCTATAACATAAAACATGCTGTGAGGCGGGCATACAGTGAAGCAGTCGGTAGTCATACTTATTGAACAAAACACTATACCATAGCAGTTTAAGGCGTGGTTTTCATATCAGCTTAAGACATGTTCGCTATATTAATTTGTGAGTAATAATGATAACTTTTGAGTTCACCAAAGGTGAAAGATGCGCAAATTTATCATGCTTTTTTTTTTTCATCTCGCATTGTTTTTACGGCAAAGCTTATACACACACACACACACACACACACACACACATATATATGTGTATATATATATATATATATATATATATATATATATATATATATATATATATAAAATTTTGTGTTACCATAATTTCACGAAAATAATTTTATATTTTAAGCAATTATTTAATTTTCTGTTTTCCATTTTTTTTTAAATCGTTTCCGAAATTGGTTTGCTTTAATTTTCAATTTTCCAATTTTTTTTTTAAATTCGTCTTCCTAATTGCTTATAAGTGCTATCTTAAGTTACAAAAAATACGAAGATTTCAACAAAATTTAATTACGTGAAATCACAAAAAACTTTTTATGGCGATTGTTGGTTAAACTGTGTTGTTTTAGTAATTTTATCATGGCCGAAATACGTAGTCGTCGTCGTGTTTATTTGCGGGTTCATAATTTGTTATGAATTGTTAACGTTCGTACCAGTGGAATATCACAGAAATTCTTGCATTCATGTATCGTAATTACAAAATGGATGAATACCTTTTTTCCCCCAATGTAATTTATCGTAAGTAAAATGTACGCATCAAATACGTCTGTACATGCTGGTAGTGAATTCCTTGCAAAAAAATAAACATTTCAAAGTAAGTAAACTATAATTTTCTTTGCGTATGAATACTTTCCACCACTGTAGAAACATTTTTATTAATGAACTTAATCGGTAAAACAAATATTTTCGCCCGATGAGTAGTGATTCTTAATATTTACACTTCACGTTGTGTACCGGCCAAACTATTGCCTATATATAGTTTACTGTTGATATATGTTTTTAGAGACGTTCGTAGTAGTCCTACATAAAAATATATTGTTAAGTTAGGTTAGGTTTAGATTAAGTTTAGGGTAGATTAGGTTAGGTAACCTAACCTTTTCAAACCTATTTTAACCTAACATAACCAACCTAACCTGATTTAACCCAAAAACTTAATCTAACCTTCAGTTTTTTTATTTACAAAGGACTACTACTAAC
>PNEQ01115772.1:0-11914 GCA_003012365.1 Medauroidea extradentata
TGCCAGAAGTATAACTGTCCACTCACTGGATCATTAGCCAATGTACAAGTATCTGAAGACATAGTGTACACAGGTGTGTGGAGTCTAGCCAGTACATAGTTGAACCTGTAGTATACCTGCATGAAAACACTCACTGACTGCCGCGCTACCTTGCCAGAAGTATAACTGTCCACTCACTGGATCATTAGCCAATGTACAAATAGCTGAAGACATAGTGTACACAGAGTCTAGCCAGTACATAGTTGAACCTGTAGTATACCTGCATGAAAACACTCACTGACTGCCGCGCTACCTTGCCAGAAGTATAACTGTCCACTCACTGGATCATTAGCCAATGTACAAGTAGCTGAAGACATAGTGTACACAGTACTGTGGAGTCTAGCCGGTACATAGTTGAAATTTCCGGGTCTCTACTAATTGACAATCAACCAGTGCATCTATAAGCCTAAGAAGTCTAGGTTCCTGTCAGATGTATCAGCGAAATTATCGTGCCTCCAATCGTTGGTTGCAATAATTCTTCAGGAAGGTCACACAAACTGCAGGCTAACGGTGGAAGTAAGTGAGATATTTTGGTCAGCACTTAACATCTAGGTCTGGAGCTCCGGTGAGGGGTGTTATGAGGTGAGTATAGAGCAGCGCCGGAATGAAGGGGCAGCAGAAGTCAGATGAGTACACAGTAACTTAGAGTCTAGTCTGCTGTCTGATAATAACACGAAATTTGCAAGTCTGAATTATAACTAGGGTCATGAAATTATTACGAAAAAAAATATGGTCCCAGTTTGTTTCAGTGCCTTACCTCCACATCTGCAGTTCTGCTTCATAGTCACTGATTGGCTGTTTTAACTCTCACGTGTCTTAGGATTTTACCCGTAAATCACAGAAGTGTGGTGTCATAGTAACCTTGTTACGATATGGCGCAGTATAACGAGAGACATCACTTCACAAAGACACGCTGTCAATAACTATGAAGCAGAGGTGCAGATGTGGAGGTAAGGCACTGAAATAAACCGAGGCAAATTTATTTTCGCGATAAGTTCACGGCCCTAATTATAACACTGGATCCATCAATTATCCTCAGGTTGGCGGAGCGGGGATCCTGTATTTTATGCGTCCTTCACAAGAGGATGTTGCATCAGAAGTACCAACCTGCAGAACGAGTGCCTCCAGAGTATCTCCTGCAGTCACTGTTTGCCAAACTTTGTCTTGTATTTGAGTGGTAGACCAGGATTCTGTCACTAAATCGGGCATAAACTTGCTCTAGATGAACACTAACTGACCCTCTGCATCGAAATATCATCATTCAGAATAGTAACTTTTTCACGTTAGACGTCAATCAGAGTAAGCCGGTTTGACGTTGAATTTAAAGTACAATTTAAACGCATGCATACGTCAGCAAAATCTTTTTATAAATTATCTTAGTTCTATAGCTACACCGTCGAGGTGTCATTTCTGATGAACACCCTCCAGTGTCATAAATCATTCGTATAGCCAAGACTTTGTGACGAAAAGTGTTTTTGCACCATTTGGTTTCAACCTCTGCTGCTTTGCTTCATGGTCAGTAAAATAAATATTGCATGAAGATTATACCCGAGACTCAGGGTACCGTGAAGGACTACATGAAATGAAGTTCTACGATGAAGAAGCGCTGGAATGAGAGGGGCGGGTGAAACTGGAGATTCCCTAGATAACCCGTCGGCTAGCGAAAATCTGGGTTCCTTAGCAAGAAAAACAGTTGATTTTCAAGCATTCACGAGTGGGAATTTCTTCAAAACTATAAAATATCAAAAGGTACGAATTTTTTCATAAAGATGAATGTCCCTGCTATAAAGATGAAAGTCGATTCTTTGGTCCTTGAGTGTTAATCTGTGTTTTGAAATTAAAAGACGTCCGTTAAAAAATGGCCAAATTGACAGAAATTGAGGACTTAACATTCAAAAGGTACTAAGTACCATTTTCGACAAAAATGAGTTTGATGCATAGAAAGGTGCCAAAACATTAGGTAGAAGACATACCTTAAGTGCTGTCTCCTAGTTATATTCATGCGCGCCGTACATCAGCACAAATAAATGGTTGGAGTAACTTCAAGGCATTTTAGTTCATTGAAAAAATATATACTGATGTTCATAAGTGTTTTGGGTTTGATTACTGTTCGATTGCTCCTATTTACTACTTTCCTATTGTAATAAATATGTGAACGCATTTGGGTAATTCCTTGTTCATTTGTTTGTCGCAATATACTGTTTTCGTCGTTATCTAGAAACTTATTTTTTGGCACTTAGCCCCTTATGAATGTTAAGTCTTCAATTGCAATGGTTAAATATCTGTGCATGTAGTTAATTGTAACGATAAACAGTATTTGAAACTTTAGCGACAAAGCGACATCATTTCCGAACAGACTGCTGTATTAAAACCCTATGGTCACCGCTTAAAATGTTCAATAACTAGAATAACATCAACGCATGTTTACTGAGTTTTCCGCGCCCGGGATGTGCTGCTATCTCCGCTAGCAAGATGTAGTCGGCTCGCCAGGCTGTTGCAACACACATTCTAGTTTTTGCACCAATGTAAAAAAAACAACTATAGAGTGTAACACTGAATAAATACTTCATGTCGTGGGCGCTCTCCTCGAACTCCAGCCGTCTGTAGAAGATACGCCTTCTTCTGAGCAACGGTAGTCGTCGAAGGTCACGTCATCCTCGCCGACATCTGACCTCCAGAGCCTCTCGCGCCATGTTCCTTGTTCGGGACGCGTCGCCTCCCCTTGAAAAATCGCTCTCTCGGTCGAAATTTAAATTGCCAAACCACGAGACGATACGATGGAAGGAAGGTCGAGCCGATTATTGGCCGGAGTCCAACCCTCGACATGACTGGATTCACGAGCTCTTAGATGAAACTCGGTAGTTCAGACCATCTCTTATCTGGTCCCCACCATTGAGATGGCCTCCTGGATAAACGTATTGTCTGTGTCCGAGGCCAAGAAGAGCGGAAGCCGATAAGGGCGACCCAGAAGTGTGAATGATACCTCATTCGCCAACTTAAGTGGCAATTCTCTGCACTGGCATTCAGTCTTCCACTCGACAGCACACTTCTAAGAAACAGTCTGTCGCGACTCCATTATTTTATTATGCACTCTTAAAGTAGCTTATACTATTTTAAAGACATCCAGAACTATAAAAGTCCGTGGAATTACTCATTTTTGTCATCTTAAGATCACGAGGAACTGATCTTTAGAGATTAATTTAAGATTTGAAAGGGTATTCCTACGTAGGACGTTAATAAAATGACATTCCTAAACAGACATCACTCACGCTCGCCAGGTTGAAACATATAGACATCAGCAAAGTGCGTGTAATTATCAGACAGCAGACTGGACTGAAAGTTACTTTGTAATCACCTGATTGCTGTTATTGGCCGGCCATGTTTGTGTGGCGCATCTAGCCTGTCGCCACGCCTCTATATGTATACCATCCCGAACATTAGGAACAGAACCTTCCTCAAGAGTGACCTGTGGAACCAATGATATTTGGTGGTAAGAATTTGCACCAGTTTGTTTCATGACCTTATATGTGCATACCTGCAGCTCTGCTCCATGGCAAGTGATTGGATGTTTTAACTCCCAGTAGTCTTAGGTAAATTACAGACCTATTGCTTCGCATTGGCTTAGTCAAATTAGTGACACCTTTACTCAAAGACTCAATGCCAATAACCATGAAGCAAAGCTTTAGACATGCACGTAAGGCAGTGGCGTAGCCAGGAGGCAATATCGGGGTACATTCTCCCTCCCCCCCCCCAAATGGAAATAAACTGTATGAAGTTAAAAAAAAATTGCAGTGTTATATATTCACAATTTCGAATTTAAGTTTTAAAAATTGCTTAAATTTCGTTATTTTGCACTTTGAAACCGAAATCGGACCCCCACTTCATGACGTGTGATCGGTGTCACCTTATTATGATATGAAATTTCTCATGTTGGTTCCGAACAAAAATCCTGGCTACGCCCATGACGTAAGACATTGAAACAAGTTGGTGCTTATTTATTTTCACCAGAAAAATCTGTGGTTCTTTTTTAGAGGGTTTTGGGTATTTTCTCTACAGTAATCAATCAAGTTAGCACCCTCTGAAAGTGTGGTGGTGTTACAAAGACGAACGAAATTAAATATAAATATAATCAAAATTCATGTGTCAACAACGACACACCACCACAGGAGTATGGTCGGTGCTCTCCTGAAACTAATTCACTGCCCTGTTGCTATAACAGAGCTATCCCTACCTGTCCGACTTAGCAGAAAAACATTTGGACTCTGTGCACATAGCATACAACCACTAAGTCTAAACGGAAAACCTATTTAAAAAAAAATGACTCCTTAAGGGCGTCCAGGTGGGGAAAATCATAATTTTATATTTGTACGAATTAAGGTTAGTTTTGTAGACGTTATTTGAGAATACAGTTCCTCCTTACGAAGGAAAAAAAAAAAAAAAACTCAGCCGGTTTTCCCATAATGGCACACCAAAATTAAAATCTGCACGTTTTTAGTTCTTACAAGCCGCAAAATCCAATGAAACTAAATCAATTAAAAAATTCATACTGAAACTACATGTCACCAGCGACTAGTTGAAATGTTTTAAAATCCATTACAACATATTTTTGTATTTTTTAAAAATTAATAAAATAAGCAATACATTATAAATTTCAGAAATTTATTTTGAATACGTGTTTGTATGTTTTTAAATTACATTTTAGTACGGAAGTGCATAACATAGAGATTCTTGAAAATAAATACCTCACATAATAACAAACGAATCACACTATATTCTTTTTTTGTTCTCAGCAAACAGCTATATTGGCCATGACTCCAAGTTCCGAATTTAAAAAAAATAAGTTAGGCCTAATGTCAAACGAGCTCGGCTTTAACTTTGCACATCCATTGTTCATTGCTACATAAGAAACAATGCGTTGAAAACTATCGTACAGTCAAAACGTAAAGACAAATTCTGAAGTTTACTGCTTTTGTCTGTCCTTAAATAATGCATTTTATTCTACTAACAATCTCTCTCCCTCCACAACTAGTAAGCATTTATGTTATTCGTGGTTCCTTAAGGCTCGGTTTCAGTCGCCATATTGGATTTTATTATTTTTCGCCTTTTTGGAATTCTAAGAAAAATGTCAAACTAACGATTATACCTCAAATTATATATATACATTTAGCTGCAGTACAGATATTGCTATTTAGCTGTTAACGTATAATTACGACGCAATGTGTGTGGCAGATTTTTTATATTCATAATTTGCCCGACAAATTGCGACCTGACTATACATTACTAGCGCTATTGCCGTGCTTGTATTGTACCTCACGGTAAACAGAATTTGCGGTATAGTCGCCGATTTAACAGTTTTCATTTCAGAATTACAAAAAAATCGAAAAATAATAAAATTCAATATGGCGACTGAAACCGAGCCTTAACATAGTGACCCTCAATACAATATTAATTGTTTAAATAAATATCCTCCTTTTTATTTATATTAACCTTACCTGTCCCACATAATAGGAGACACTTACCTAAAGTAACCAACGTGCTAATGTTTTACAAAAGTGAAGCCATATAATATTTTACCTGGAACAGTAACTATTGACGATATTGAGCTTATAGGATAAATACACTGCGAATAATTCTAAAGATACAAAAATGTCAGTTACAGACAATGGATAGAACAGGTAGGTAAGAATATAAATAAGACTTAACTTGATAATCTTACGAACAAGGAGGATTTTATAAATGTGCCGATTTTTTCTTCTGAGGATGAACACTCACACAAATATTCTACGATTCAAGTTATTACACGTAAGTCACACTTGTGAATCCAAAGTATGGGACCATAACTTTTGAATGTTCATTTTGAAGCTTGTAAATACGAATTAATGGTGGTCAAACCAAATACAGAGAACCGTGTAGAAGTGCAAAACCTGCGGATTACTAAAGTGATGCACATTCACAGGTTTACCTTACCTTCGAATCCTGCTGCTGAACTCGACTGTGGCAAGTTAATGATTATTAATGAATTTCACTGAATCTCGAATAAAAATACGGAACATTGATTCGCGCAGTGATTTCTTTGTTACAAGTATAACTTCTCGAGTGCCATTGAAATACTTCTTATTGTAAATAGTAAATGCAATAGTTAAATTACCTAAAATGTAACTAGGCATGACATTTTTCCCAATAAAATACTATACAAAGGTTTCTCAACTCGGGTTCATAAATGGACGGTGAAATAAAATGCTCTTACTTATTCCTCAGCTATTTCCGCTACACTGGTTTTAATTTAATCACTGTAATTAACAGTGGCGAATATCCTTACTCTATTTTACCACCGCTTATTTAAGCTTTAAAGAACCCATTTACACCTCATTGCTTTTGTTGGACATATTATCAGTATTCAAAGAAACCAACGAGTGTTTCGACGAACGCAAACAATCAATGTTCACTGAAAGTATCAGCATTCGTGGGGAAATCCATCAGTCAACATTTCCCATTATAGACGTATATTTCTCCTGTTTGTCCTAGCCGAGTACGGCACCAATGCGTAATAGTAGGTAGGAAGATTCCCGGGGGTTCCCAGTGGTTCTAGGAAGTGTGTTTTAGTATCCACAGCCAAAAGAACTCGAGATGTGACGAGTGTCGAGAGAAAAACAATCGAGCAGCCTGGGGAACCTTCTGTCTGGATGACATAATGAGAAAGTGACTGTACTCGTGAGCTCGCGTCACCAAACAAGCAAACAAAGGCGAAGCCTGTGCTTTCCTGTGAGCTACGTGTAGTCAGTTAACATCTACCGGCTCACAATACCACTCCGCAAGAGTTTACTGGTGGCCTTGTAGTTGGTAATTCAGTAACTTGATGGTGGTATATCGCGAAAATGTTTTGTGTCAACATACGCTTGAAAACACTGTAGTTTCTTGTGACATGTGTGATCTGATGGTGTACGTCTGACCAAAGGACGCGAGACGATATATAATATAAACTGTCACAGAACAGACAAATTATAAGTTTTAAGTTTATAAAGTAAGTCACATTCTAAGTTTGTCATAAATTGACTGCTACGCTATAGTTTTGCCTGTTAATTTTCGGATTGATACAAATGTTATTTCATAATGCACACAGCTGGGGAGTGTGTATATGTGTGTCTCCAACTGTCATCAACAAGCTGTCAGTACTAATATGGCTTTCAGCTAGCTGTAAAACTACAATTTTTTTATTATCAACGATTCTTAACCCCATTAATAAATTAAACAACTTAAGCATTATTCCTACTGGTATTAATGTTAAATGTTTTAAGGTATTTCTCTTTGGGGGTGGCACGTGCCCCTAGAGTCCACCCCCTGGGCGCGCCCTTGCGTCTGACACAACGCATATGTATGCAGACCAATAATAGGCACCACATATTAACAATAGCGGGATTCGTCTTGGCTCAGTCAAATAGGGTAATAGCTCTACATATAAGAGAAAGCCGGTAATATTTTAATAAGCTGAACGTGCGTTGAAACCCAGCAAACAGTCAAGTTTTCCCGCGGTAATCCATCGTCTCTAATTATTAGCTAATATTTAAGTGTAATTCAGTAGGAACGATGTTGAATGTTGCTTAATAAGAGTGCAGTTTTATTTATTTCAGTAATTTATAGTCATTTTATGAAAACAAAAGTCTATTACCCAAGATGGTGACCCCCGTACCTTTCTATAGATAAAAATTAGAACAGCAATTATTACATTTGTCTTCTCCACCCTTTTTTTTTTTTTTTTTTTTTTGGAGGGGGGGAGGGACTTGAATTGTTGTGTTCCTGTTAACAAGGAATGTTACAAACGTAATTCCAAACTACCAAATACGTCGCAAAGATTTGTTAACATTTAATTAAACCAATTTTCCACTTGGAACATGGGATTAGGCTGTCGAAAGTAAAATTAGCTTTTTTTTTTACAGTGTAGCAACAGCCGGCACAGTTAGTCACGCATAATTGAGTGGCGGGGGAAACCCCTGGGCGTCAGTAGTCACTGGCATATTCGCAGTCGCGTGTGCGAAAAGACACGAGGGAGTTACCCTGCTGTTTGTGCATGTATTAACCCGCAGAGTTGCCGTCTGTGCTTGCGCATACATACTGTACGACCAGGCGTGGTAAATATTATCCTTCCTGTCGCCGTGAAAGGTCAATAACTTCAGAACAGCCCATAGCGACAAACAAAAATTTAATGCAATGACATTAACTGTCACTATATTGTGTATAGCAATAAAATCAAAACTACACCGAAATTGATGTTAATACTCTACCAACTCCGACATTCGATTTAAGTCACATAATAAAACTTAATTAGCTTTTATTTTTCGTAAAATCTTTATTTCTTTTGAAAATTACGCATCTAGAATTTACTTTACGATTGCTGATTGGAGGAGGGAAAACTCCGGCGTAAAACTTCAAAATTTGCGCTAAATATTATTTTTGATAAACCACATCTTGCTATTTTATTTTATTATCCTCACTTTTAATTATATAGATACTTAAAAGTTACATGTTACGAATGTATACATATGTATATCTGCTTCAGTAACAATTTCTGTGAGGTGTACAGCACATTCTGTTCACAAAATTTAAAACAATAACAATCAAGCCATAAATTTAACAAAACTTGGCGTCTGTCTAACCCCGAGTGATGGTATGAAATGAAGCCCTACGTTGGATAATCAACGGAATGTGAGTGAGAGGGAACAAGGGAGAACACCGAGAAAACCCACCGGCTAACGGTAACGTCCATCAGATTTCCCATATCCCCTATTTGGCCCTACTAACTTTCAAAAACGATCGGTTTCATAGATATTTTTGTGAAAAGTGAAGGTGATTATTGGGATAGTTTTAGTTCTGTATGTGTAGGCTACTCCAACTCCTTGTCCACTGAAATCTCTAAACCACGGTCTTAGAATTACAGGTCTGGACACTCGCCTGGAAACTTGACCCCCTTGTTGTTTGGCTGTAGTTCAATAAGTTGCCGAGAATATTGTGTTTTATTGCCGCTGATGTTACGGCGGTCGGACTAAACTCCGCCCACTTCCTTTCCGCTAAGATAAACAATTTATCAAAACGTATTTTTTATTGATTTATGAAATACTTTCTTCGTTCACAATTTTAAGAAAAGACTCCAGCAATCTTTATTTACTTTATAAATTTAACAATGGAAAAAAGTGGGCGGAGTTTGAGTCCGACTGCCCGGAAAACAGCGCCAAAAAGTACGCCATTCTCGGTAACTTGACGAACTACAGCCAAACAACAAGGGGGTCAAGCAAAATACATTGTTAGATAGGCGAGTGTCCAGACCTGTTCTTCTACGACCGTGCTCCTTGTACATCCATTTACGTAATACGCAATGTTAAAGTAACACCAGAGAGCCAGTTGCCCCAATCAGTCATAAGAGGGTCAACTATAAACTCCAAGTGTCCAGACCTGTTCCTCAATGGCCGTGCTCGAACACTGCAAACATGTTTCGAACTTCATGGTTCTCTTAACATGTTTCGAACTACGACATGTTCACAGATTTCAGTGGACGAGGGGTTGAAAGAGTACAGTACAACAGTACACATACTCTTTTTTATCGTTAAGAGTTGTCTATCGCCAGTCCACTTTGGAAGTTCCTAACGAAGAGTCTTGCCTTCATGACAGTACAACAGTACAGTCGTTCCAAGTCTGGCCTGGCAGTTGTCAACTCCACGAATTGTCGGGCTCTCCAAGAACATGTAGGAAGATAAAACCAGCAACTTTTCCAAGAGCGTTCAATAAATCGTGAATGTACTGTACAATAACTGGCAAAGATTCAAAGTAGCCGGGGCATGTCCATGGGCTCATCATTCGACAGTTGGAATCGAATAGGGAGGGGGTTGAGGTATAGAAGCTTCAGTTCATTTGAATTATAATACTCCTTGGGAGTTGGAAAGTTTCCAATCAAACGTAGCAACAAGACGAAAGGTCGCAGCGATAGAGCTCAGCTGATGATAGCATTTCCCAGCATACCCGGTACGTGACGTTATGTTGCAGTTGCACGACGTCTGAAATACACGTTCTCAGCAGATAACTTACTCGAAGCTGTCACATCTGTTTTCCCGGAAAATGAAGGGGGTTACCAGATCGGACGACATGACTTCCGCAGAAAAAAATTATTCAGAGAAATTTTCTGTCGTGGCCAGGAAAAGTTAACACATATCGGCGGCCAGGTGCTGTCGAAGACTCGGGCCTCACGAAGAATGTACAATCCGCAGCATAGAACATCAACGCGGGATTCTCCCGCGAGTCGAAAATGCACGACGGCAAATGAGGTTTCTTCTCTGAAGATTTTAGAATACAGTCAGTCACAGTGCGAACACAGAAAGAAATTCAAGGAATTTATTTTCTCTGTAACTTTCTAGTGGATTATATTACATCTACAAGCAGTACGTAAAGTTGTTCAAAAGAAACTTAAAACTGGAATCTGAAGGCACGAACTTTCTTCCTCCGCCCTTCCAAGTTCCCCCGATCCCTCCCCTGAAATTCATGAGGCACACTAACTGCGCACATTCACGTGGGTGCCCTTCTAAAATATTTGCTTGACGTATTTATTTGCCATTGATGACAGTCAAAATAATTAGAAATGACTGCCACCATTTGATAATGCTTCTAATGCAATACATAATTTAGGGTAAAGTACTGTTGGCGGTTAATTATTTTAATGTATATGAAAAGTGAACAGAGCAGCAAGAATACATTTTCTTCGAAGAGGCAGTCAGATGTGGCAGCCTACAACAGACATTTGACTATGGTTACCCCATAGCCTCAAGCATTTTAAACATAGACCTGACAATTTGAATTTAATATCGTAACACAGCTACGACTGCCCGACTTTTCGCATGATGATACTCGTACCGGACGATTCCGTTGGCCTTTGATTTTCTCGGGGACCTGCCTTTTCTCCCTGCCCTTTCGTCCCGATGTTGCTCCATATTAACTTAATATCTCTCCCTCGCCCCTCCTGACCAAGATGTATTGTACTGACAAAATTACTTCACTTACTCGTTCGACAGCGGATAAATGAATATGTTTGTAATTACTAAACGATCTGGAAAACGAACATGGAACGTGGTTACAAACGGTGGAAAATCCAGAGAGTCGATTGGATGGTGTTATGCATGAACAGACCACGTGTCAATTTTTAGTTATAGATAAAACATGCTACACGTTTTTCAAATTTAAAATGGTTTTCCAAAAAGTATTTAAGTCCAATAAATTCAGTATTCATGACTAGAGCACATAGGGTTAAAATACTTTTCGTAAGAATGTTTCAATGAAAAAAAAAAAAAATCTTTTACATTACTTATAATTGGCGCTTGGTCTGTTTATGCATAACACTGTCCAATTCTGTCAGCGTATTTTCTAAATCAATGTAGTGTCCTGCTCCTTGTATGATAGGACGACTGTTAACTGTTACGTAACACTGCCTAACTTTTTATTGACGTATCACAGACGCAGTACGGTGTTGCCACGTAGCACGAATTGTCCTTTAGGCGCTACTGGTGGCGATGTCCGGGTGATGGTATTGGCACTCCAGCTATCAGTGGTACCTATGGTAGAGGGTTGGGGGGGGGGGGTATTCGACGTCACTTCCTGAATCCGCTTAAGTCACGTGGGACGTCTAGCACGAAGACGACGGATAGCTCGTGTAGGTCCGCGGGGTCCATCGTGACTCCACGGCCGCAGATCTACTGGGTCGATAGCAGCAGTTCTTCCCCTCTTCTCTAACCTTCCTCGACTGTCTTCCCCCCCCCTCTTCTCAATTACCAAAGGTTCGAGCCTCGGTCAAGGGCACCCTGACCTATGTGGTGTTCGCTCTTCCTCGCTCACGATTCTC
>PNEQ01115773.1:0-11912 GCA_003012365.1 Medauroidea extradentata
TGTATTGTTCTTCTATCTGCTGGTAGTGTTCTTCTATCTGCTGGTAGTGTTCTTCTATCTGCTGGTGTTGTTCTTCTCTCTGCTAGTGGTGGTTTTTTCTCTCTGCTGGTGGTCTTCTTCTCTCTGCTGCTGTTGTAGCTCTATCTGCTTCTGTTCTTCTCTCTGTTGCTGAACTTCTCGCTACAGCTATAGTATTTCTTTATGCTGCTGCTGTCTCTCTTTATGCTGCTATGCTTATCTCGTTTACCTTTGATTTTCTCTCTTCTCGTGAAGTGCCTCTTTTTGCTGCAAAGCTTCTCTTTGTTACACATGTGCTTCTCTGCTGTTGCTGTGCTTCTTTCAGCTCGTGTGCTTTTTACTGCTGCAGTGCTTCTCCATGCTGCTGCTGTGGGTTCTGCTTCTCTGTGTTTCTCTCTGCTCTTGTTGTGCTTCTCTCTGCTACTGTGCTTATATCTGCTGCTGGTCTGTGTATCTCTACTGCTTGTGTGATTATCTCAACCACTGGTGAGCTTCTCTCTATTGCTGAGCTTACCCTTTTACTGCAATGCTTTTCTCTGCTGGTGCTGAGCTTCTCTATACTGCTCTGAAGAATTTTTGTTGCTCTTGTACTGCTCTAGACTACTGCTGTACGTCTCCCTGTTTCTGCTGTGCATCAATCTGCTTCTGCTGTGCTTCAACCTGCCACTGCATTGCTACTATGTGCTGCTCCTGTGCATCATTCGGCTGCTCTGCTTCCCTCTGCTTCTGGGTTTATCTCAGCTGCTGTGCTTTACCCGGCAGCTGTTGTAATTCCCTCTTCTGCCACTTTGCTTCTCTGCTGACGCTGTGCTTCTCTTGGCTACCTTTGTGCTTCTCTCAATTGGTGTTGTTCTTCTCTCTGGTGCTGTGCTTCTATATGCTGCTGTGCTTTTCTCTGCTGCTGCTCTGCATCTCTCCGCTGCTAACTTCTATCTATTGCTGTGCTTTTCTGTGTTCCTGCTGCTGTGTTTCTCTCTGCTGATGCAGTGCTTCTACTGCTGGTGCTATGCATCTCTAATGCAGTGCTTCTGACTGCTGCTGTGATTCCCTCTGCTGCTGTGCTTCTCTCTGCTGCTGTGTCTCTCTTTGATGTTGCTGTGCATCCCTAAACTGTTTCTGTGTTTCTCTCCGCTGCTTCTGTGTATCTAGCAGCTGCTGCATCTGTGCATCTCCTTGATGCTGTTGTGATTTCTTCTGCTGATGTGCATCAATCTGCTGCTCTAATTCCCACTGCTTATTTGCTTCTTTTTACTGCTGTGCTTCTCTCTGTTTATATGCTTCACTCGGCATCTGTTTTAATTCTCTCTACTGCTGCTGTGCTTCTCTCTGCTGCTGCTGTTCTTCTCTATGCTGCTGTGTTTTCACTACTGCTGTGATCTAGGCTGCTACTGTGCTCTAGGCTGCTACTGTGCCCCAGGCTGCTACTGTGCTCTAGGCTGCTACCGTGCTCTAGGCTGCTGCTGTGCTTCTCTCCATTTCAGATATACTTCTCTCTGTTGCTGCTGTGCTTCTCTCTGTTGCTGCTGTGCTTCTCCCTGTTGCTGCTGTGCTTTTCTCTGATTCTGTGCTTCACTCTGCTGCTGAGGTTCTATCTGCTGCTTCTGTGCTCCTTTCTGGTGCTAAGCTTAACCCTGCTGCTATGCTTCTCTCTGCTGGTGCAGTGTCTCTCTGCTGGTTTTGTGCTTCTATGTGCTGCTGTGATTCCCTCTGCTGCTGTGCTACCAGCTGTTACTGTGCATTTCTCTGCTGCTGTGCTTTTCTCCGCTGCGGCTGTGTATCCAGCAGTTCCTGCATCTGTGTATATCTTTATTACTACTGTGCTTCCTTCTGCTGCAGCTGTTCATCAACCCACAGCTCTGCTTCCACATCACATGTGCTTCTTTTAACTGCTGTGCATCTCTCTGCTGCTGTTTTGCATCTATCTATAACTATGCTTTTCTCTGCTGCTGTGCTTCTCTCTGTTGCTGTGCTCTCTGTTGCTGTGTCTCTCTCTGCTGGTGCGGTGCTCTTAACTGATACTGTGCTCTCTGCTGCTGTGCTTCTATTTGCTGCTGTGCTTCTTTCCAGTTGATGTGTTTCTCTCTGCTGCTGTTATGTTTCTATCTGGTTGTGTGCTTCTCTAAGTTGCTGTGCTCTCTGCTGCTTCTTTGATTCTCTCTGGTGGTGCTGTGCTCATTACTGCTGCTGCTGTTCTTGCCTCTGCTTTTCTCTGCTTCTTTGTTTCCCTCTGCTGCTGTGTTTTCTCTGCAGCTTTGCTTCTCTATTCTGCAGCTGTGATTCTCTCTGCTTCTCGGTTTATCTGTGCTACTATGCTTCTCTTTGCTGCTGTCTAGCATATATCTGCTGCTGTGCTCCTCTCTGCTGCTGCTGTGCTCCTCTCTACTGCTGCTGTGCTTTGTTCTGCTGCTGTGTTTATTCTGCTGTGCTTCTCTCTTCTGCTGTGCTTCACTCTGCATCTGCACTACTCTCTGCTGCTGTGCTTCTCTCTGCTAGTGTACTTCTTTCTTCTTTTGTGTTTCATCTCTTTGCTGCTTCTGTGATTCTATTTGCTACTCTGCTTCTCTCTGCTACTGTGCTTTACTCTTCTAAAGTGCTATTTTTCTACTGCTGCTGTGCTTGTTTCTGCTGCTGTGTTTGTCTCTTCTGCTGTGCATGTCTCTGCTGCTGATGTGCTTCTCTCTGCGGCTGATAGGCTTCTCTCTGCTGCTGGTGTGAATGTCTCTGCTGCTGCGTTTGTCTCTTCTGCTGTGCATGTCTCTGCTGCTGATGTGCTTCTCTCTGCGGCTGATAGGCTTCTCTCTGCTGCTGGTGTGATTGTCTCTGCTGCTGCGTTTGTCTCTTCTGCTGTGCATGTCTCTGCTGCTGATGTGCTTCTCTCTGCGGCTGATAGGCTTCTCTCTGCTGCTGGTGTGCTTGTCTCTGCTGCTGTGCTTCTCTCTTCTGTTGCTGTGCTCTATGCTGCTGCTTGCTATTCTTCTCTCTGCTCCTGTTGTGCTTCTCTCTCCTTATGCACTGCTTCTCTCTGCTGCAGCTGTGCTCTCTGCTACTGCTGTGATTCTATTTGCTGCTGTACTTCACTCTGCTTTTGCTCTGCTTCTCTCAGCTGCTGTGCATCTTTCCGCTGATGCTGTGCCTCTCTAGTATTCTGTAGCTGTTATTCTCTCTGCTGTTACTGTACTTATCTCCACTACTGTGCATCACTCTGCTGCTGTGCTTCTCTCTCTCCTGCAGTTCTTTTTGCTAGTGCTGTGCTTCTCTTAGCTGCTTCTGTGCTTCTCTCTGCTGCATCTGTGTTTATCTCTCCTACTAATTATCTTTTCTCTACTGTCGCTATGATTCTGTCTGCTGCTGTGCTACTATCTGCAGCTGCTTTGCTTTTCCCTGTTGCTTCTGTGCTTTCTCTGTTGCTGTTCTTCCCTCTGCTCCTGCTGTGCTTCTCTCTTCTGATATGATTCTCTATGCTGCTGCATTGCTACGCTCTACTGCTGTGCTTCTCTCTGGTTGTTCTGTGATTCTCTCTGCTGGTGCTATTTTTCTCTCTGCTGCAGTGCTTCTCTTTGCTGATGTTGTGCTCTCTGCTGCCGCTAGCTATTCTTCTCTCTGCTGATTCTCTCTCCTGACGCACTGCTTCTCTCTGCTGCAGATGTGCTCTTTGCTGACATTATGCTTCTCTCTGCTCCTGTTGTGCTTATTTCTGATGTTGTGCGACTCTTTGCTGCAGTGATTCTATATATATATTGCTATGTTTCTCTCTGTTGCTGATATGCTTATCTCTGCTGCTGGTGTGCTTTTCTCCACTGCTATGCTTCTCTACGCTGCCTTGCTTCTCTCTTCTGCTACTGTGCTTCTCCCTGTTGCTCCTGTTATGCTATCTGCTGATGCTGTTCTTCTCTCTGTTGCTGCTGATGTGTTTCTCTCTAATGTTGCTGTGTTCTCACTACTACTGTGATTTTCACTGCTGCTGCTGTGACCCTCTCTGCTGGTGCTGTGCTTCTCTATGCTTGTGCTGTGCTTCAATATGCGGCTGTGCTTTTCTCTTCTGTTGCTATGCTTCTGTCTGCTGTTATGGTTCTCTCTGCTGCTGTTGTGCCTCTATCTGCTGCTGCTGAACTTCTCACTGCAGCTATAGTATTTATTTATGCTGCTGCTGTCTCTCTTTATGCTGCTCTCCTTCTCTCGGCTACCGATGATCTTCTCTCTTCTCTTGAAGTGCCTCTACCTGCTGCTGTGCATATATATGTTGCTGGTGTGCTTCTCTGCTGTTGCTGTGCTTCTTTCTGCTCGTGTGCTTTTACTTCTGTTGTGATTCTCAATGCTGCAGTAGGGGCTGCTTAACTGTGTTTCTCTCTGCTCTTGCTGTGCTTCTCTCTGCTACTGTACTTCTCTCTGCTGCTGGTGTGCTTCTCTCTATTGTTGTAATGCTTCTCTATACTACTGAGCTTGTCCTGCAGCTGCAATCCTTTTTTCTGCTGGTGCTGTGCTTCTCTCTACTGCTCTGCTTCTCTCCGTTGCTGCTGTGCTGCTCTCGACTACTGCTGTACATCTCTGTTTCTGCTGTGCCTCTCTCTGCAGCTGATGTGCTTTAACCTGCCACTGCAATGCTTATCTCTGCTCCTGCTGTGTTTCTCCCTGCTACATGCTTCCCTCTGCTGCTGCTGTGTTTCTCTCTGCTGCTGCAGTGCTTCTCTTTGCTGCTGTTGTTCTTCACTCTGCTGATGATGTGCTGCTTTCTGCTGCTATTCTTATCTCTGCTACTGCTTTGCTTTACTCTGCTGATGTGATTTTCTCTGCTGTTGTGCTTGTCTCTGCTTTTGCTGTGCTTCTTTCTGCTGCTTGTGTGCTTTACTCTGCTGCTGTAGGTTTCTCTGCTGCTACGCTTTTCCCTGCTGCTGTGCATGTCTCTGCTGCTGCTGTATTTCTCTCTACTTCTGCTGTGCATGTCTCTGCTGCTGTGCTACTCTTTACTACTGCAGTTCTTTAATCTGCAGCTGTTGTACTTCTCTCTGCTGCAGTGATTCTCTTTTCTGTTTTAGGGCTATACTCTGCTGCTATGCATCTCTCGTCTGCTGCTGTGCTACTCTATACTACTGAAGTGACTTTCTCTACTTCCTTTCTTCTCTCTGATACTAATGTGCTTCTCTGCTGCTGCTGTGATTCTCCCTGCTGGTGCTATACTCTTAGCTGCTGCTATGTTTCTGCTGCTGCTAGGCTTCTCTTTGCTTCTGCTGTGATTCCCTCTGTTGCTGCTGAGTTCTCTGCTGTTGTACTTATTTCTGCTGGTACTGTGCTATTAGCTGCTGCTGTGCTCACTGCTGCTGTGCTTCTCTATGCTGCTTTGCTTCTTTATGCTACTTTGCTTCTCTCTTCTACTGGTGTGCTTCTCTCTGTTGTTGCTGTACTACACTCTGCTGATTCTGTTCTTCTACTGGTGCAGCTGCCGTGTTCCTCTCTAATATTGCTCTTTCTACAACTGTGTTTTACACTGCTGCTGTGATCCTCTCTGCTGGTGCTGTGCTTCTCTCTGCTGGTGCTGTGTTTCTCGCTGCTGGTGCTGTACTTCAATATGATGTTGTGCTTCTCGCTTCTGTTTTTGTGCTTGTATCCGCTGTTGCTGTGCTTCTCTCTGCTGCTGCTGTGCCTCTATCTACTGATGTTCTCTCTGCTGCTGCTGTGCTTCTCTCTGCTGTGTTTTCTCTGCTGCTGAGCTGCTCTCCACTGCTGTGCCTCCCTCTGTTTCTGCTGTGCTTCTCTCTGCTGCTGAGCTTCTCTGAGCTGCTGTGCCTCCCTCTGTTCATTCTGTGCTTCTCTCTGCTGCTGGTGTGCTCCTCTCAGCTGCTGGTGTCCTTCTCTCTGCTGCTGTGCTTCACTCTGCTGTTATTGTGCTTCTCTCTGCTACTGCTGTGTATGTCTCTGCTGCTGCAGTGCTTCACTCTGCTCCTGTGCTTCTCTCGTTTGCTTCTGTTCATCCCTCCACTGCTGTGCATTTCTCTGCTCCCTTTATTCTTTCTCTGATACTGTAGTGCTTATATGCTGCTGTTCTCTCTTCTGCTGTTGTTCTCTCAGCTGGTTCTGTAATCCCAGCTGCCGCTGTGCTCTCTGTTGCTATGCTTCTCTCTGCTGCTGTGCTTCTCTCCGATGTTGCTCTTCTCTGCTGCGGCTGATCATTTCACTAATGCTGCTGTGCTGCTCTCTGCTGTTTCTGTGTTTCTTTCTGTTACTGCAGAATTCCTTCACTCTGATGTTGCTGTGATTCTCTCTGCTGCGGTGCTTCTCTCTACTAATGCTGTGTTCTCCCTGCTGATATATTCTCTCTGCTGCTATGCTTCTATCTACTGCTGTACTTCTATCTACTGCTGTACTTCTATCTACTGCTGCGCTTCTATCTACTGCTGTCCTTTCATCTACTGCTGTGTTTTTCTCTGCTGCTGTATTTATCTCTGCAGCTGTGCATCACTCTGTTGCTGCTGCTGTGCTTCTATCTTCTGCTGTGCTTCTCTTTGCAGTTGCTTTGCTTCTCTCTGCTTCTATGTTTCTCCCTGCTGCTGCTCTGCTTCTCTCTGATGCCGATATGCTTCTCTCTGCTCCTGCTGTGACTCTCTGTGCTCCTGCTGTGTTTCTCTCTGCTGCTCTCCTTCTCCTTGCTGCTGTTTAGCATATATCTGCTGCTGTGTTTTTTCTGCTGTGCTTCTCTCTTCTGCAGTGCTTCACTTAGCATCTGCGCTTCTCTCTGCTGCTGTGCTACTCTCTGCTAGTGTGCTTCTTCCTTCTGTTGTGTTCCATCTCTCTGCTGCGGCATCTGTGATTCTCTTTTCTACTTTGTTTCTCTCTGCTGTTGTGCTTTATTCTTCTAATGGGCTTTTCTCTACTGCTACTGTGCTTGTCTCTACTGCTGTGCTTGTCCCTGCTGCTGTGTTTTTCCATGCTGCTGCTGTTTTTCCTTTTTGCCCTGCTGCTGTGCTTCTATCTGCTGCTGATATTCTTTTCTCTACTGGTGGTGTGCTTCTCTACAGCTGATGTGCTTCTCTCTGCTGCTCTTGTGTTTCTATTATCTGCTGTGCTTATCTCTGTTGCTGGTGTGTTTTTTAAACTGCTCTGATTCTATCTGCTGCTGTGCTTCTATCTGTAGCTGCAGTGCTTTTCCCTGTTGCTTATGTGCTTTACCTGATGCTGTGCTTCTCTCTGCTGCTACTTTGCTTCTCTAAGCTTCTGTGCTTCTCTCCGCTGGTGCTGTGTTTCTCCCTGCTGGTGCTGTGCTTCTCTCTGCAGTTGTTATGCTTCTTTCTGCTGCTTTTGTGCCTCTATCTGCTGATATTCTTCTCTCTGCTGCTGTCCTTTTATATGCTGCTGTGATTTTCTCTGCTGCTGCTGTGCTTTTCTCTGCTGATGCTGTGCTTCACTATGCAGCTGCTGTGCTATTGTCTGCTGCGGTGCCTCTCTCTGCTGCTTTGCCTCTCTCTTCTGCTGCTGTTCAACACAGCTACCACTGCTTGCCTATCTCTACTGATGCTGTGCTTCTCTCTGCTGTTGTGTTCTCTCTTCTGCTGCTGTTCTTATCTCTGCTGTTTTTTCTCTGCTGCTGAGCTGCTCTGTGCTGCTGTGCCGCCCTCTGTTCTTGCTGTGCTTCTCTCTGCTGGTGTGCTTTTCTCTGCTGCTGCTGTGCTTCACTCTGCCGTTATTGTGCATCTCTCTGCTGCTGTGCATTTCTCTGCTTCTGCAGTGCTTCACTTTGCTCCTGTGCTTCTCTCGTTTGCTGCCGTTCATCACTCTGCTGCTGCTGTGCATTTCTCTGCTTCCTTTATTGTTTCTCTGATTCTGCTGTGCTTCAATGCTGGTGATGTGCTTCTCTACACTGCTGTTCTCTCTGTTGCTGCTGTTCTTCTCTCAGATGGTGCTGTAATCCCAGCTGCCGCTTTGCTCTCTGTTGCTGTGCTTTTCTCTGATGCTGTTCTTCTCTGCTGCGGCTCATAATTTCACTAATGCTACTGTGCTGCTCTCTGCTGTTTCTGTGCTTCTTTCTGTTGCAGCAACTTTTCTTCTATCTGATGTTGCTGTGCATCTCTCTGTTGCTGCAGTGTTTCTCTCTGATGCTGCTTATCTTCTCTCTGATGCTGTGCTTCTCTCTGAGGCTGTGCTTCTCTCTGTTGCAGCGGTGCTTCTCTCTTCTGCTGCTGTGCTTCTCTCTGCTGCCGATGTTCTTCTCTACTCCTGCTGTGCTTCTCTCTGCCGCCGATGTTCTTCTCTCCTCATGCTGTGCCTCTCTTCTCCTGCTGTGCTTCTACCTGCTGCTGTGCTTCTTTTTGCTGCTGGTGTGCTTCTCTCTAATGTTGTGCTTCTTTCAACTGTTGTTTCTTTCTGCATCTGCTTTAATGCCACTCTCTGATGCTACTCTGTTTCCTTGTGTTGCTGCTGGGATTCTCTTTGCTCCTGCTGTATTCTCTCTGCTATTTGCTTCTCACTGCTGCTGGTGTGCTTCTCTCCATACTGCTGTTCTCCTCTCTGCTGCTGCTGTGTCTCACACTGCAACTATTTTGCTTCTCTCTGCTGCTGCTGTTTATCACTCTGCTGTTGCTGTGCATTTCTATGCTTCCTCTACTCTCTCTCTCTCTCTGATGCTGCTGTACTTCTCTTTGCTACCATTGTGATTCTCTCTGCTGCTGATGTGCTTCCCTCTTCTGCTGTTGTGCTTCTCTCTGCTGCTGCAGTGCTTCGTTATTTCTGCTACTGTACATATCTCTGCTACTGCTTTGCTTATATCTGCTGATGATGTGCTTCTTTCTGCTGCTGGTCTTTACTCTGCTGTTGTGCTCCTTTCTACAGCTGGAATTCTTCTCTATGCTGCTGCTGTTCTGGCTGATGCTGCTTTGTGCTTTTTTCCTCTGTTACTGTGCTTCTCTCTGCCCCTGCTGTTCTTCTCTCTCACTGTGCTGTGCTCTTAACTGCTGCTGTGCTGCCCTTTGCTGCTACTTTGCTTCTCTCTGCTGCTGCTGTGCTTCTCCCTTCTGCTGCAGTGCTTTTCTCTGCTGCTGCGCCTTTATCTGCTGATGTGCTTCTGACTTCTGCCGATGTTCTTCTCCCCCCTGCTGTGCTTCTTCCTCCTGATGTGCTTCTCTCCTCCTGCTGTGCTTCTCTCCTCCTGCTATGCTTCTCTCCTCCTGTGTTTCAACCTGCTCCTGTGCTTCTCTCTGCTGCTGGTATGCATCTCTCTACTGTTTTGCTTCTCTATGCTGCTGTTTTCTCTCTGCTGCTGTTTCACTCTGCTGCCGCTTTATTCTCTCTGCTTCTGTGCTTCTCTGTACTGCTACTATGCTTCTCTCTGCTGCTGTGTTTCTCTCTGCTCCTGTGCTTCACTCAGCTGCTATAGTGCTTCACTCTGCTGCTGTGTTCCTCTCTGCTGCTGTGCTTCTCTGTGCTGCTGAAATGCTTCTCTCTGCTCCTGTTTTGCTGCTCTCTGCTGCTGGTGTGCGTTTGTCTGCTGGTGCTGTGCTTCTCTCTGCTGCAGTGTTTCTCTCTTCTGCCATGCTTCACTCTGCTGCTGCTGTGCTTCTCTCTGGTGCTGTGCTTTTCTCTGCTGCAGCTGCACTTCCCTATTCTGCAGCTTTGCTGCTCTCTGCTGCTGTGATTCTTTTTGTTGCTGCAGCTTTCCTTCACTCTCATGCTGCTGAGTTTCTCTCTGCTGCAGTAATTTTCTCTGCCTTTGCTGTGTTCTCTCTGCTGCTATTCTCTCTCCGCTTCTGTGCTTCTATATTCTGCTCTGCTTCTATATGCTAGGCTGTGCGGCTCTGAGTGACATGAAGGTGGTGGGGCCGAGGTGTTCGACACCCGGCACCTAAGTGAGAGTAAGAGGAGTATGGGTCGTGGAGAAATAGACCCTGGTGAGCAGTGAGGAGATATGGAGCACCATCGTGTCTAGTAACTGTTCACTCATGATCATGGAAACTCCGGTGGATGTTGGGTGCAGAAGATTCGAGTCGTCAACTGTGCCTGGTCCAGCCCTCCCTCTACCCCTACCACCAACACAATCTGCAATAGGGTGCGATGCGAATACATAGCCTCTCGCACTCAAGTCTATCTCCACCTCCTCGTGGTAAGGGCAGGATACATATGTGCTTGCACTATGGACGAAGACCAGGCAAGTGGTGCCCCCCTCCCTGTGCTCAATGAGTAGATCAACGACAGGGTTATCTTAGACCTGTTTCCAGAAATCGGTACGGAAACCCCGTCCTGTCTTGCAACCTATGAACAGATTGCATATCCCAACCGAGGCGCACACAAAGTGTCCTGCGCTGCAGATCTCGAGCAATGTTGACCTGGTGAAGGGGTTCTGGAACCCTGGAAGGTGGAGACCTGCTCGGATGAAAACTCGGATGCATGGTATTTCGCAGGTACTCAGGGGATCGATGCGAAGCCACAGCTTTTGCTGAGCCGATCATGGGTTGGACTTTGAGTGGTAGTGGTATTACTCCCGCTAGGGAGTAGACTTAGGGTTTGTCCCTGGGTCATGGTCTGGTCCGTCTTACTGGACTCGCCCACGAAGCGGTTTCGTAGAGGTGGATAGCCTCGCCTTCAGCAAGGTAGATGCCACCAGTTATCCTGAAGATATTCTGTTGCTAGGTGAGTGGGTTTTCACTACTCACCACCGCGACTGGAAGGAGTGTATCTCCCTCTGGTAGTGGTATGCAACTACACTATAATTTCACCAAGTCTGAACATATATGACTGCTCTGGCCGCAAATGGGGCTGAACCGAGGTGGGTGGCATCCCCCCGGCATTAAGATCTGTTAGTTGTCTCCTGTTAAGTCTTAGGGATAAGGTACAGGAGGACAGTACCTGCCACATGTGACAGCAATGTCTAACACATGCTAGGCTGTGCTTCTCTCTGCTTCTGTGCTTCTCTCTATTGCTGCTGTGCTTCCTTCTGCTCCTGGTGCTCTGCTCCTCTCTGCTTATGTGATCCTCTCTGCACCTGCTGCTGTGCTCTCTACTGCAGCAGTGCTTTTTCTGCTGCTGCTATGCTTCTCTCTGCTGCTGATGTGCTCTCTCTCCTGCTTCAGCTGTGCTCTCCTTTCTGCATCTTTACTGCTCTCTGATGCTGCTGTTATTCTCTCTACTGCTGTGTTCTCTCTGCTGCTGTGCTTCTCTTTTCTGCTGACGTTCTTCTTTCTGCTGCTGCTGTGCTTGTTTCTACTGCTGTGCTTTTCACTGCTGCTGCTCTGCTTCTCTCTGCTGCTGTGATTATTTCTGCTGCTGTGCTTCATCTGCTGCCGGGCCTGCCGGTCAATCCCATTTCATGTCATCAGTCATCTCATTTCCCAACTTCTCACGCATGTTTTTCTTAAATTAATTCCTCTATTTCAGAGCCCTATCAGTACTAACACGCAGTAATCCCCTGCGTATGTCTGTCACACAGCTTCTCCCAGTACCCTATCCTATAGTACTGGTTTTTCTGTGCCCTTCCCATCGAAACTCTTGCTCAATTCGGGGTGTGTATATAGCTCCAATTGCGGCCATAACCTTTAGACAACTGTGCTCTGCCGCGATGCATGCCTCCCTTTCTCCACATTACAGCCAGCCAAGTGTATAAAGCCCAGCCTTGAGACACATTCAGTCCCTACCTCCTTCGTTAATGACTAATGCATACCGGAGAACCCACAGACTGAGAAGAGGTACATGCTGACATGGCGAGATATGGGGGCTCGTCAGTTAAAGTAACAACAAGAGGCTCAGTCGCCCCCCAGTCAGGGGCGGGTGCGCCTCGGAGCAACCCGGTGCAGCAGCAACAGAGAAAGCCCCAGCAGCAGAAGAAGCAGTAGCAAAAAGAAGTAGAGAGGCAGAAAGAAGCACAGCAGAAGAGAGAGGCACAGCAGCAGAGAGAAGCACAATACCAGCAGAGAGAA
>PNEQ01115775.1:0-29121 GCA_003012365.1 Medauroidea extradentata
GCAGAGCTCTTTCAACTAGTAACAAAAAAAAAAAAAAAACAACTGCAAGAAAGGCGAAACCCAAAAATCTAAATTGGCCGAACATGCATGAGAAAATAGCCACAAAATTTTTTGGGAAGACTCGAAACCGCTTACACAGGAAACTGACAAAATTAAAAGAAAAATCAAAGAATCAGCCTTTATTATTAGTAATAGCAATATTTTCAGTCAACAGAGTATTGAATTAAAAAATATGTGGATCCCATTGATTAAGAGAGAAACAACTTTACAGCACAAAACAAAAACACACACTCAACCCATCACAACCAATCAGTGTCAATCTATGCTACGCGACCAATCAGGAGACAGCTCATCTCCCATTGGCTGAGCAGGATAAGTGGGCTTACCCTATATATACCCATGGTTTTTCCAGTCTCCTCATCAGTCGCACTCGTGTTCCTGAACCCTGTGTGTCTACCTGATGACGGGAACAGATTCCAGTTCCTGAAACGTCGTAACACTGTCTGTCTGGAAAAGTACTGTGTTTTGTTTCGTCTCTTCATTGTGTCGTTTGTCTTTTCTGTATATGTCCGATATCTGTTGCGTTTTGTCTCGTCTATTTGTTGTGTCCTTTTGTCATTTTTCTGTTCGTGTCTGATATCTACTGTGTTTGTTGTTTCGTCTCATCGTTGTGTCGCAGGTTACTTGGTTTTATTATATTCGTTATTATTTTCATTTATTATCTGTCTGTTCCTTATTTTTTACTTGACCCGATTCCATTATGGAATTTCATGTTGTGTATGTATATTTCTGACTAAAGCATACTCTGCTTATTTTATGGTTTTTCATTTATTTGTTTAGTTTTGTTTTCTTTGACAGTTATTTAATTTCCAATGGAGTACGTCCAAGAAACTGAATCTAGTCAAGAAATATCTTATTTTCGAAATATTTCCACAGTTTCTTGCAGTTGTGTTACAAAACTGTTTAATGCAATTTTCCCATTTGAGATTTTCGTCAAATTGTAGTCCAAGGTACTTTATTGAATGTGTTTTCTCTACATTGCTCCTTTGAATGAATAAAAGTATGATGGATGATGATTCAATTCGAACTATTTTAAAACTTAAAATCTGTTGTATTTAATCTTCTTTACATTTATTATTAGTTTTTTTATTATAAGTCATATTTATAAGTTGCCAATATCAACATTTACATTTGTATAAAGTAATAATAAACCAATTTAAAAGCCCCTAAGCTTATTTCGCAAAAAACATATTTGTTTGTGCATAAAACTACTCACGTTTATTTTTTAAGGCTAATGTAGTTACTTAAACTATTTTTAAAAATGTGTGATAGCAGTGTGGTAAAACATTTGACTAAAAACTCAGAAGGCTGGGGTTCAAACTCCTCATAAAACAATTTTTAGTTCAGTTTGTTTACCGAAATAGCTGCAATGTAAGTCTGCGCATATTATTTTATTATTTTCAGTAGTTCACTGGCGAATTTATTCACCTTCCTGGTTTCAGGTGAAAAGTGTCCGTTATATATAATAACGAGTCACAATACAAGCATATCTGACACTTGTCGTTGCTAACTAGGTGCTGTTTCTGTAACATTGACTCTACACGAGATATTTTGTTTCCTGCAGTCAAATATAACACCACCATATTTCAGTTAGTTCGGAGTACTGACACATATTTAAATACGCTAACTATCTGTGTCCTTGGCAACATAGGTCAGTAGACTTATAAGGAAGCCTCTACAAATATCTGATAAACTGGTCGATATTCAGTGACGTTGTTATCCCAGGAAACTGTGTGTTACCCGGCAGGTCAGGTCAACCAGCATACACGGAATAGTCACCACTTACATAATTATAATTGAAAATGAAATTACGAGTTCTTCGAAGAAGTGTCGTTTAAAATTAATTATTTTCGGGAATATTCGACGCTATATTTAATTTTTTTTTACCATAGCGACCTGTTATAATTCGGACAAAAGCCTTCAATTATTTTTGGTTTACTGTTTGCTCAAGTATGTATGATACGTTTATTTTATTTTTTCAAATTTTATTGAGTTGATAAGAGATATTAAATTGTTTGGTTCCCAGGGTAAACGTAATTAATTATACAATATGAAAAAAATTGGGGGGGGGGGCGGGGAGAGAAATTTTCCCTTCACAGCCTGAGGCTTTTGGTTAAATAATGTACAGCTGAACATAAACTAATATTTCAGAAACTATGGTCTCATTCCACTTTTAAGGCTATGTTATCTGGTTTGTACTATTTTTGCGATCGTTATTTCTTTAAGCCTAAACGAGATCAGATATAAAATATCTTTTCGGCAGTTTTGTTTAAAATGGTCAGCCGGTATAGCAATTTTTTTAAATCAAGTAATTTTACTGTTCAAATACAATTTTAACTAACTATAATTCCGTTTATTGAATAATTAGCTAAAACTATAATAATTATTGCTTGAACATATCAGCAAATAATGAAAAGACGATTTTCTACAAAACTGTGGAACATATTTTTGATATCTGCTGTCGTTTAGGCGTAAACTTATTTATATCGTTAAATAATTAGAAACGCGAGAGCATGGCCTTAATGACACTTAACATTATATAGTAATTCATGAATTTAGCTGTGTTCATATGTTGATAGCACTGGTTGAGTGATGTGAATGAAGTGAACTGTTTGTATTGTACATCAAATACAGCACAAAATGTTTCTGTTACGTTTCAGAAATGTAACATTTCAATCATTGAAATAATGCAAACATTTGCAGACACATATCTGATACATATCAGACACGTTTCTGAAATCTAAAAATGTCCAAAATTTTAAAGATTTCGGTAAAGCATTGCCGAAACATTTGGGTGCAACATTCCCGAAATGTTTCTGTGCAACATTCCCAATACGTGTCGGTGAAATATTTCTGAAACATTTCGACATTTTCTTTTAAAAATAGTTTTACTATAGTACTTCCTAAACGTTTTAAAATACATATCAATCATATTTGATAAGATATTTCATGGAAACTACAAAAATATTTCACATAATTTTTAAATATTAATTATTTTTCAAACATTTTGAAATTTTTCCGAAATCTTTGGCCATAAACTCTATACAACTTCTGGCAATCAAGAGGGAATACGTGTCAGCTGAAATATTAATAAGGACCACTGACATATTTTCTGGCAACGCTAAATAGACGAGCAAAGATTATAAAATGTTTATCAGCATGCTCCATCTTCTGCAAGAGTCACTTTTCAACTACCAGTAATATCAGTGTCTAGGCAAACAGGAACACCCCCTTCCATCCCAAGCTTTTTACACATGTCACATCACCAGGACAAATATATGTATAAATTGCAAGAAAGTGTAAAAAAAGAATGAGAAATTGCAAGTATTTGCACATTGCAAGAGTATGAAAAATTGGGGTACATTAAAACCAAAGCAATACTATACACATGAAATGCAACGCGTGCACTTTGTCTGCTGTTCAGATTTGTGGCATGGGGCTGGGTAATAGAAGAAATAAAATTTGCCAAATTAATCGTATTCCGCCATTTAAACAAATCTGAGGGCAAGCGATGCCCATTCTGCTATACTATTTACTTTTATCTGTGAACACACGAAGAGCTCAATAGATGTTACGTATGCTAAGTGTAACTTACTCTAGAATTGTTTTTGGGAATTGGATTTGTCGCTACTGGAAAATATTTGTTAACACAATAATATTTGTGTGCAAAGTAAAACACACTAGTACTAACCTGAGATGTTTTTGGCCGCGTGACTTCTAATAAACGTAAGAAAAAAAAAAGCCCTTTGCCTAGCAGCACTGTGCAAGTAAATTTTACAACAGTGTTTTGCTGAATCTAGCCACATTAGTAAGTAGTTCTGGTATAATCAAACATACATCTGTTAAGCACTTGGGTACAAAATAAACTTCTCAAGTTCACGCACAGAAGGGTCGTTGCAGAGAAAGTAAAATGAGTGATTTATACCACAACTCAAAAACCATGTTTTACTCATAATAACAAAGACTTTTAGACGAATTCAAAACTATATTTTACATTTGCTGCACGCCGCTTAGTACAGCCGCTACGCGAGGAAACGCAGGTAGGTGTGACGTCACTGCTTCATTGCGCACCGCCTTTGGCATTCCTGGCGCGTGATATTTCAATCAGTAAGATATTCATTTCCACAGATTCCTAAACATCAGAAAATCACCGAAAACGTTCGGAAAATTGGTTGAATTAAATAGAGGAATAATTTTTCGCACTCAAAGAGATGGTGCACGAGTTGAAACTGCCAAATACAGCTTTTATGACTGGACAAAGTACAGTTTAAACTGTTAAGAACCAGCTACTGAAACACTGAAAGAGGCACTTTCGAAGGAACAGAACGGGGTGGGTGATCATACAATGTACAAAATTGGTGTGGGAACGCTTGTACGATAGCTGCGTAAATATCAGAAGTTACCATTATATTCAACGTGAAATGCAACTCCAGAGATAAGAAGCCAGTTGCGAGTGAGCCGGCCAAGATAGCCAAACCCCAGCAATGCAGACCCGCATGCATGTAGTGCCAAAATAAAAACAAACAAATTTTAAAAATCCCCAAGAAGCTACAAATAGTTTATAAGACAGTCAAATTATAACATTGGAATAAAACATTACGTTGCTAAACTTGTTCTTCCTTAAATTATTGAATGAATATAATTGGAAAATAATATTTAAAAAATATATACATTTATTAGGACAAAAATTTAAAAAATAACACAGACACCACCTTTAAGGCTGACACTAGGGTGTTTATCCTCCATGCTCACACTATCACTCCATAATTCCTAATAAAATGTAAAATTCAACAATGCTGTAAGCACGACAATTAGTGAAGGTAATAACAATATCATACGCTTATGCTTAAACAGTGCGTATGCTGACACAGTGTAATGATATCCATCTGAAATTAAATATTAGTATACATTTTGCATAATTTATGAACATAACTTTTAGTTAATAAGGTAGCTAAAGATACACTAACACACTTTATACTCTTAATAATAAATCAATAACTAACAAATATTTGCTTCATAATTAATGGCATTCAAGATTATCACATTGAAGATAGTGTAAATCCGTTAGTGTTTAAAGAAAATAGGTCACTTAGTGACTAAATATTTGAAAGAGGTGCTTTGTGTTTGTATGTAAACATTAATTTGAATGGAATTGACTTATGTCCCTCATGGCGAGCATAATTAAATGCAATTTGCAACCACTCTAGATTTTGGTCCCCTCTATTCTGTCTGTCAGCATTGATAACAATTAATGCTGGACGGAGATTCCTATTAAAGCGCTCCACATGTGATTGTTGTGGTTAGTAAGGTGTTGTCGTAACGTGCTGGATACCATGAGCGAAGTGTATATTTGGATTTGAACTGATGATCATTATTTGTAAGTATTACATATGGAACGCCAGACATTTTAAAAATAAAATTATTTAATACAAACAAGTGTGTCTGTAGTAGCTTATCAAAGTGGAATTAACAACATAAATTTAGTGACTTCATCAGTACATACTAGTAACACCGTATTTCTTCATTTGCACTCCCCTGGTAAATTTTGGATTTTAAGGTGCAAAATGGTGCTATTTAAGCATTTTTCTTGCCTCATTGCTGAATATATAGCTGGCAGAAAATATAATTTTTTTTCTGAGAAAATTGGTTTGTGCAAAACTGATTACAAAATATTGTTTAATGACCGTGACAATTATACAAACTGCTGGCCAATAGAAACAAACAATCAAACTGCGGTAAAATAGCTTATAACTCCGTCTGCCGTCAAAAATAACGTAAATTTTGCATGTCTGTACTTATTCTTGACATGAAATTTAAAAAAATATTTCTTACAAGATGATTCTAAGTAGGCTATATTATGTTAATTTATTTCGTGTAATGTTAGTGATGTTAAATATCTCAAAGAATTTAATACACAACACAATAATCGAGCAAGGTGGCACTCTCTTTGGCACAATTGTCACGCACATTGCACTGTTTACATAATAAAATGCACAAAAATATACTCACTCAATGAAGATGCTGGAAACTAGGGTGAGTGAGTTCCACTCTTCTGTTGGATCTGAATGCGAATTCATCGATAATGCAGTCTCGGCACACTCCCTTGCTGTCTTCTTTTTCTATTGCCAGCATAGCTTGAGATGCGAGCCGCTTCTTCCCCATGGTATTCCTGAGGTGTGTTTTAAGTCTCTTTAGCACACTGAAGGACCTTTCACTTGATGCTGATGAAATATGAATGGTAAGTGCGTTCTGGAGAATTTTTTTTTATTTTTGGGAACATACTTGAAGCAACAGAGTGTACTGATCAAGTAAAGAAATGTCACTTTTAGATGACTTTTATTTTTCACGTAGCTTTTAGCAACAACTATTTCAGCTTCAGAAAATTCAAGTTTATAGTGCGTACAAAAACCTTGTAGTTGATAAAGAGACAAAATCTTCGTCGGATTACTGACAATTAATTTTGGAGACATCACTTCAAGGGCTTTCAGAATGTCTTCATTTGGTTCATCAGTAAATCGCCTTCTTATTTCAGAGTTCATGAAGTCTATTATAGGATAAAACATTTTGTTTTTGATTCTTTAGAAATCTGAAGACTGAGAGGTACTTTTAACTCGAGGCCTGTCGTTCCCATGTCCGACAGTTTCAAAAATAATGAAATCATCCATGGTAGAGGATGTTCTCAAATTTCGTTGGGGACGATTGACCTCAGCAGCAGACTTACAAAACATTCCGAGCCCTTTCCAAACCCTCTAGCACTGTCGTACACTGATTTTAAGTGTTCTTCGTTTCGAAGCTGTTGCAATGTGTCACTCACAGAAGAAACGGCAAGGAGTGCTTCAGTAAGATCATAACTAGGAGACTGAAAACTCTACTTCAAAAAATATAAAAAGTGCAAATATTGTAGATCCTTATTTAAGAAAAATACAGAGACCAAGCCCTACCAAGTAAGGCCTAATGACGCCACTGCAAAAGTTCATTCGAATAACACTCAAGTTAGGTCAGTGGATACTTAAGTCAATTCAGTTCATGAAGATTTGCATGCTAACACAAGTACATACTGCCACAGAAAACGGGAAGTAGGTATGCTGAGCAGAATATACAAATTCAGTCCTTGAAAACTCCACAAACAGTACTTGAACACAAAGTCGAAACTCGTATATCTGAAATAGTCATAGAGAAGACGAATGTTTTGGTACATTTACGCAACGAGGTATCATTCACTCGAAGAAGTTTTGTAGTACAAATGTCCATTATATTTAAGACAGAAAAAAGACAATGCACAACCCTCGTCCGTTGAGTAATTTTCCTACGAGAGGTTTTATGCTCTATTTAAATTTCATCTTCTTTAATTTTTTGGTAATTTCTGTGTAGTGAGGGTTCGCGTCCAGGCCGATTTACGTCTTCGCGTATTCGCGTGATGGCCTATTCACGTCCTGGCCGATTCTCGTCCCGGCCTATTCATATCTTGGAATATTTGCAAGGTGACCTGAAGTCTCTACTGCAGATGTCCAGTCATTCTGGTCTATTTTGGGGTCTTTTCTTCGCCTTTTCGTCTTCTTTGTTTCGCCGCTGTAACTGGGAAACATGAAGCCACCCCAGCGTGCTGTACTCTTATACTGCGGGACTTTGAACAGATAAACCGCAACAAAATTTGTATTGTATTTTAATCTATAAATTAACAGCTATCACACTTAGCTTTTTTAATGTAATATTTTATACATTTTTAATAATTAATTTGAATTTAATAATAATTAAAAAATTTATAAGGCCTAACTGATGCATCCAATTTACATGTAATTTTGTTTTTGTTAATCTATTATGTAATTGATTCGGACTTACATAATTTATTTAGCCTATATAATCGGCATTTGTTGTTTCAATAATTTTATTGTGAATTTAAGGATGATAATAATAATAATAATTGTTTAATCAATTCACTATTTTCATTTAACTGTGCCTGCAAGATTTGGGCTTTTTACAATTTCAATACAATTGCATTACTAATGGACTATTCTTCGATGTCAATATTTTTTGTGAATTTTATAAAAAAAAAGAAAACAAAATATTTAATATTAACTTACTGTGAAAATTAAATAATCATTTTGAGCAACCACAAATGTCAGAGTTCTCATTTAATATATTTTCCTCTGGTATATATTGTTCATAATTGCGAGAGAGCCTATTTAATTATTTAAACTATTATTTTTCTTTGCCCGTTGCGTATGGTAGCCTAGCGTTTATTTAATCATGTATTGCTTCCGCTTTGATATTGTTTGTTTACAACAGCTTCCTCTGGTTTGCGTGTTTGTTAATGTGCCACCTTCTGTTAGCTTCTATGTTTTTATTTGTGGGCATTTTTGTATTGTTTACTTGCCAGGGACTGTTGTTTTTGCTTTACGATCAATGGCAAAGTAAAATATATGTTAGGTAAGGGTATTATTTCAGAAAGTAAGTCTCCATGGCAGTTTCCAGTTGTCATAGTTAAACAGAGGAACAGAGATAACACAATTAAGCACAGTTTTTGTGTGGATTACCATACGCTGAACCAGGTGACATGATTAGATCCGTATCCGCTTCCTAATATAACAGAATCATTTGATTCATTACACGGTTCGAAGTATTTTTCAACTTTGAATCTGGCAAGCTGTAATTTTCAGATATAATTGGAGGACAGTGAAAAAGAAAATACAAGTTTTGCCACTTTTACGGGAAAGTACGAGTTTAACAGACTTCCATTTGGGCTATGTAACGCCCCAGCCACATTTGAAAGGCTTATGGAAAATTATGTGTTAGTTGAATTGTTAGGTACATAAGTGTTAGTGTATTTGGACGATATTAATAAATTCAGTAAAACAATGAGAGAACATGCCGAACGTGTACGTAACATATTGATAAGGCTTGAAGACGCTCACCTTAAAATACAGCCACATAAGTGTTTGTTTGCAAAATATCGAGTAGAATACTTAGGTCATGTTGTAAGTTCAAAAGGAGTTGGACCAGACCCTAAGAACTTGAGAGCTATTAAAGAACTTCCCAGACCAAGAAATATTAGTGAAATACGTTATGTTGTAGGATTGTTTTCATATTATCGAAAATTTGTGCCGAATTCCACTAACAAAGTTAACAAAGAAAGATGAACCATTCCATTGGGGAGGTGAACAAGAAAATGTGTTTTGTACTTTAAGAGATGAACTGATGTCATATAAAATTTTGGCTTATCCAGATTTTTCAGAACCATTCATTGTCAGTACTGATGCCAGTGGTTACGCAATAGGAGCCATATTATCGCAGTTGCAAAACGGACAAGAGAGACCAATCGCTTATGCAAGTAGACAATTGAATACAGCTGAAAGAAATTACAGTACAACTGAAGTGAGCTCTGTGCATTGATGTTTGCAGTTTATTACTTTAGAGCTTATTTATATGGTAGAAGATTCGCGGTGGTTACAGACCACTCTGCGTTAAGATGGTTGTTAAACTTAAAAGACCTGAGCTCGAGATTGACAAGGTGGGCTCTTAAATTGTCAGAATTTGATTATGAAGTGATCCATAAACCAGGAAAAAAGCATTCGAATGCAGATTGCCTATCACGAATGGTGAATGCAGTCAATAAGGTTATTTCTACCCAGGTTATAATAGAAGGTCAAAATAATAATAAAGTATGTCAGGTGGTATTATAGGATGGAGATCAGAAATAATTTTTCCTAGATACAAAGGGTGTTTTTTATAAGCGAAAGGATGATACGATTATTATTGTTGTTCCTAAATCATTAGTTAGCGATGTGATTAACCATCACCATGCTACACTATTTTCGGCACATCAGGGAATCAAGCGAACACAGAGTCTATTACAGAATTTATATTGGTGGCCAACCTTATGCAAGGATGTAGAAGAACTTATAAGTAAATGTAGAGATTGCATTATGTGTAAAAGTTATAAGTCTATAAGGGCACCACTAGGTACATTGCCAGAAGTAACAGAGCCTTTCCAGCTTGTGTCACTGGATATATTAGGACCCTTACCGAAAAATGGTGAATCAGGAAATAAATATGTTTTGACATTCATGGATTATTTTACACGATATTGTGAAGCGATACCAATTCCTGATCAGACTGCTGAGACAGTCGTGAAACATTTCGTACAGCAGATTGTTTTAAAACATGGATGTCCCGAGAGATTGCTGATAGATCAGGGACATAATTTTATTTCGAGGTTAATGTTGGAGACTTGTAAGTTGTTGAGAATATTAGAAAGTTACAAACCACACCTTTTCGACCACAGTGAAATGGTTGTGTTGAACGGTTACACCGAACGTTGGCCAACATGATTTCCCAATTTGTAAATGAGTATGGTAGTGATTGGGAAGAATATTTACCGTACGTTGTACACATGTATAGGACAGTACGCCACAGTTCTACGGGATTTAGTCCACATTATTTGTTATATGGTGAAGAAATTAGACTGCCTCCTCTTGATGACTTAAGTAGTCAGCCAAACATTGCAGAGGGGGGTGTCAGTGTAAGAGACCATGTCATGATATTGAATAAGAAATTAAGAGAAGCATATCGAGTTGCGAGAGAAATAAATAAAATATCTGCAGAAAAACAGAGGAAAAACTATAATAAAATGTCTCAGTTCCCTTCGATAAAATAAAATGATTACGTGTACTTGCATACTCCTAGCGTAAATAAGGGTGTAATATAGAAGTTTCATAAGTATTGGACCGGACCATACAAGGTGTTAAAAAAATTAAGTAACGTTACTTACGAATTAATGTTAGATAAGAGAAAAGTTGTTGTACACTGTGATAGGTTAAAGTTAGCGAAAGATGTTGAAAATAGTTTTGAGGTTAAAAAGACACATATGAAGAGTAATGATGATATTCAGAAGCCTAAGAGTAAGATGTGTAATAAAGATAAAAGTAACAAAGAATATAGCGAAACATATGACTCAAGTGAGTCGAGTGGGTAAATGTTAAGAGAGAGTGAAAGTGATATCGGTCCTTTATCACACCCAATGACAGTAGATGTTGATGATACTATAGATGATAGAGATATAGGTGAGGTTGAAGAGATACTTATAGAAAGAGAAAGTGATGAGAGTCTAGACTCAGACAATGATGATAATACAGGTGATACGAGTATTTGGGAGCCCTCTAGGTACCACAGAAATAAGGTAAGCGAAACCTTGGAAGAAAATAGAAGTAAATACAGATTGCGCTCAAGAGTAGGAAACTCGTCTCAAGGAGAAGAAGCAGTAGATAATGATGGAAGTAATTAGTTGAATTTTGTTGTAGGGATATTATTGCGAAGATGTTGCACATGTGAGATAGTTCAACAGATGTACTGTAGATAATGATGAAAATAAGTAGTTGAGAAATGTTGTAGGGTTATTATTGCGAAAATGTTGTATATAAGAGATAGCTGATCAAGTAAGAATGCTGTTTGCATTGCAGATCACGCCGTAGGAGCCGACGTGATATTACTACAGGAGAATAATGTACTGTTAACTGGCGACAAGTGGACGATTGTGCTAGAACTTCCTGTCGATGAATTACACAGAGTTATTGAAGACTTCATGGGGCGACTTAGTTCGATTACTGGGAGAGATGTTCCCATATGATACATAAGAAATTTGATGGATCATGATATTCCGATAAGACATTCGTTTGATGAGATTTATGTGATTGAAGAGTTAGCAGTAGAATTAAATGAGGAGATAAATCAGTTGTTATTGATATTACCTAGATCTTCTACACGAGAGAAAGAGGATTAATAAATGTAGGAGGAGATATTTTAAAGTTTTTGTTCGGGACTATGACTAATGAAGATTATAAGCATATCCATAAGATTACTAAGGGACCAGCAGAAAGAGGATTAATAAATGTAGGCGATATTGTAAAGTTTTTGTTCGGGACTATGACTAATGAAGATTATAAGCATATCCATAAGATTACTAAGGGACCAGCAGAAAGAGGATTAATAAATGTAGGAGATATTTTAAAGTTTTTGTTCGGGACTATGACTAATGAAGATTATAAGCATATCCATAAGATTACTAAGGGACTAGCAGAAAGACAGGAAAACCTTATACATGTCGTAGAGCATCAGCTCACTCTTATGAAAGGATTTGATACACCGATAAGCTGTGCAAGAACTATAATGTTACCAACAGAACAAATAGATGAAAAGTTAAGAACGTTCGTTAGAAGTTTCGAAAGTAGATTGAAGCACTTTGGGGAGATTTTACATCTTAATAAAATAGTTAGAGAAGTTGAATTTGTGTTACAATTGTATAAACAAGAGGTTACTAAAATAAAGACGTCACTGGATATTATAGCTACAGGTAGATTGCCATCAACTTTGCTTTCGCCTGTTAAGTTGTCAGAGAATCTTAAAGAAATAGCTCTTAAATTATTGCCGATAAAGCGCTGATCGTAGGCTCAGAGATTGATAGTACTTATAATTATTACGAAGTTTGTAATGCACATGCACTAGCCACAGAGACAAGTATTCAAATAATAATTGAGTTTCCATTGAAATCGATGAATAGATATTTTAAAATATTCAGAGCTTATCTATTTCCCGTCTATGAGGAAAATTTGAATCGATTCACGCAGGTTATTCCTAGTCATCCATACATCGCACTCTCTGAGAATATACAGTTTTATGCATTGATGTCTGAAGCAGACTTGAGGGAGTGTAAAGGAGGAAAAAACATAGTTTGTCCTGCGAATGTCCCGACTTTTTCTGTGAAAGAACTTCGTTGTCTAGTTGATTTGATATTGGCTCTGCCAACTTATGCTCCTTCGTCATGTAAGAGAGAAGTTTTAGGAAAAGTTATTACGCCGGTGTTTATTAGATCGGTAGACGGCACTAGTTGGACCTATTCCGTGCCAAATAGAATTGAAATAACAAAAATTTGCCCAGATAAGGAAGGTGGTTCTAAAGTGGCTGAGGAGTGGATGTCGGCGCAGGGGGTCATGTCCCAGGTAAGCAGTTGTGTTCTGTTAAGTGATCAGTTACAGTTGTTACCTCACAGTAATAAAATATCAGTTGTCAAATACGATTTTAAGAAAGTTCAATTTCCTCAAGTACAGTCACTGCTAACTGATGAAGAAAAGCATATTATAAAATCAACAGTCACTAAGTTTAAAATTGATTTGTCAAGTATTCATGACAACGACACAAATATAGATATACAGCAGTTGATGTCCAAGTTACAAGTTGTCAAAAGTCAGCACATCTCTGATACACATCTTTCAAAAACTATTACAGTTGTGTTATCCATAACTATTGTTGGAGGAGTAATCGCCCTGTTAATGCGTATACGTGGTCGAGTTGGTTGCCAGTTATCCAGATGTCTAACTGGAGTTCCATTAAGGAGGAGAAATAGAGACAGAGCCCAGCAGTCCAGGGTTGAAGAGGGAGTCGAGCTGTGGACGCCGCATACAGCGCAGTCCAGGAGGGGGATCCTCAAGGAGAGGGTCGCGTCATCTCGAGTTAGCTTCGGAGGAGGAGTTACTTCATCATGGTCCAGCCTCAATGAGGAAGCCATAACCTCTTCATCCCGGGCCAGCCTCAAGGAGGGGGCCCAAGCCAGCTGCAAAGAGGGGACTTCATCGTCACGAACTATGGAGAGGTCTACATCGTCTCGACCCACGGAGGGGTCCATATCGTCTCGACCTAAGGAGGGATCTATGCCGTCCCGAACTGTTCCTAAGGAGGGGGCCTCATCATCAGGTACCAATAGTAAGGAAGGAATACCAAGGTCTCAAAGAAAAGGGAGATACGTTGAGATGACCACACGACCCAACAGTTCACGGCAATCGGAGATTAAGATTCCGACGACGAGTTTTTCGAATACTGTGTATCGTTGTTAAAAGAAAAACATCCCACAGTGTTATAACAAGATTCACAATATTCTATCCCACCAAGTTATATTATGATTTACAAATATGAAAGCAGTGACATTTTTAAAGAAGTTTGTTGATAAATATTATTCAAAGTGTAACTTCAAATATTTTATTATTATTCCTATATGAGTATGAATGATTTACTTGTATTTTACCAATGATCACAGTTGTGTTAAAAATTTTAGAGGCTTGATCTTATATATCAATGATAATAATCAACAGTATAAACATTTAATTTGAGTATACATATGATGAATACAAATGAAAAGACACTCGAAAAAGAAATTTATTATGAAATGAAGCAGTGAAACATGTGTTGTATAATGTCAAGGGTTCTTTGTGTTTTGTTTCAGCTCTCATTCAATATAATATCTCTTGTGAATTATTTTGTAAGTGAGGTTGACATGGTTCTAGAACCCATTTGTTTGATTTTTAATTTTATTTGATTCAGTAGAGATGAATTTAAGATAATTAACTAGTAGCTATCCCACTCATATTAAGTTGAGGAATTTTATGATTAGACTACAAAGCAATCTCATTACTCGTTAAGAATGGGCTACTGCAGTGAAGAAGAAGAAGAAAAAGACTGCTATACAGGAACTTCTAATGAAATTTCAAATGATTTGACGACACTATCCATTAGTGTGTGCTTATAGAGTCTTCTTGATTACATGCTTAGTTTGAATTATCAAGGCGTAGCTTCTTCCCCATCTCTTTGCTTCAGAGAAGTATAGCTTCTTCCACACTTCTTGGATTTCTTTTGTTTTCTTAAAATATCTGTTTATATAGATCAGATCTTTTTCAAAGAAGGAAGTGTCGTAAAGCCCAGGCTTTGCCTGTCATTGAACCGAGGGTATTCAGACTTAATGTATTGTGTGTTAGTATGAGGCTATTATTTCATACGAGGCGACAAACTTTGCTTGCCAAGAGTCCACGACGACGCACGGCCATGCCCAGTAGGCGCGACCACAGACATCAGCTTCCCAGAATTTACATCCGTTCGTGGTCTGACATTTACCAAGAGTTGACGACATTTCTCCTGCAGTACGGACACAGTGGAGGAGAATTCTCCTAGAGAGTGGACTTCATTCATTCGACCACAGTGTTATTGCGACATAGCCGCATAGTGCGTGGGCTTGGTCCATAGCCAATCATGAGGTGTCTGAAGTAACTTCTCACAAGTTAGCCACTCCCCTTGGGAGGTACCACTTCTGGAGGGTAGTTCCCCTTCCACTCACTTTCTTGGGTTATATTGTGTTGCATGCCATTCGGAGCATATCTTTGGTCTTCTGCTCTAAAAGTCTACAAGGAGGAACTGCTGTTGGCACAACCTGAAGCCTGCGCCAGATGCCACGCCCTCAGTATAGCCACCAGAGTAGAACATGAGATTGGTTTTGCTTTTGATAGTTAGCTTTGCCATCTGGGCCACATCAGCTTCACATTTAAGTAAGTGAACATAGTTGTAAATAGTAAATTGTTTAATAAAAAGTATAGACTTCCGCTCGGTCTTTGTTTTTTCAGTATCTTAAATTAATTAATGTCTGGGATAGCCCAGTCATAACACTACATTGTGCAAAACTAAGCAGTCCTCGTTTACTTCAGTTTCACTCTAACCCCTCAAATGTATATATGTGTATACATGTATGTAGATATGTATACATATGTATATACATGTGCATATACATATATATGTATGTATGTGTGTATATATGTGTATGTATATGTGTGCATACATGTACATATCGCACCTCTAGATCAATAGCAGCACAAATAAAAAATACGTTCCGAGATATTGCCATTTGAAGTTTTAGTGGAAAAACCAATTTGGGTGTCAACAACTTTCACGGTAACCGTAATACCACATTTCATGTTGGAAATAAACATAAATAACCGTTGCCAATACTGTTATATTATGATAACTGTATTATTTTCATAATATAAATGTAAATAAATATATAACAATGATGAGGAATCAACTCTGAAAATACAGCTCTCGTGTATGCTAAATAAGTGTTGATGTTATCATCAGAAAGACTATTGAAAGCTGCATTACAATAGAGGCCTAACTCAAAACGACCAAGTCCTGAGTTGTGCCCCTATTGAACTGAAGGTGCGACGTGTATGTATGTATTAGTGTATACATATGTATATGTGTGTATATTTGTATATATATGTATGTGTGTAGTGTGTATATTAGTGTATATTAGTATATATTTGTGTGAATATATGTGTATATATATATGTGTATAAATGTATATACATACCTGTTCATATATATATATATATATATATATATATATATATATATACTACCTATCCCTTTGCGGCTTCGCCCGCGTGTACTATAGAAAAGAGTATTTAACTTTTAATTCCGTATTAATTGATTGTGTTACTATATTCTCTGAACATATCTTTAAAACACAAATACAAAAAGCTTTATCCAGTCCACTTCGCTGATCCAAATTTCATTGCAGAACATCTTTGCTTTTAGTTCATCTTTATTTATCTATAAAATAGCTGCCTGGCTGCAGCTTCGCCTGCGTGAAATTAGTAGTGTAAACAGTAACTCTGGACAAGGCATTTAACAGCAAGCATATTCAATAACAGTAAACTATAAATTGTAGCTCAGTGTAAAGAGCGCACATGTCTCTCTGGACTAATTATAGAATTCATTAATAACTTCAGTGGTTATAGCTCCTGAACGGTGAGCCAATAGTCCCGGGTTACACTCCTGGCCTGGGAGGTGACGTTTAATGTAATCTCCGCGAGTTCAGGACTGCGTGTAGTGTTTGTCTCTTCACCGCCCTCCCTGCGGAAGACAATGGCGAACCACTTCGGTATCACTCGCCTACACAGTTAGAAAAAATTTCCGTGAAATTATGGAAAGATAAAGGCAAAAAATTATCCAGAATTCTTCCTAAAGTAATGGACATTCAGTTTTTTTGATAATGGAACCCTCCATAAAATTACGGATAAACTATTTTCCACAAAAGAAAATTTTTTTAAGCTACTAGCACTCAATTTTCCAGAAATACAACATATTATTATATTCTACGTTTTCTCGAGATTCTGACGCACTATTTAATAATTTGAAACATTTTTCGAATATGCTGGAATTCGAACCCATGACCTTATAATTGCCAGACAGAAGCTCTAACCATTGTACTACAGTGACAATTTATGTGTAAGTGAGTTCCATGCAGTAGTAAGATATCAGCTTTATAAGATGCAACTTTTGTATTTGAAATCCTGATTTTAGAGAACTTCATTAGTTTCATTATGAGAAAAAGATTTTATTCTATAGAAATAAATAACTAGCGATGAGAATATAAGATCTGTGTGGCCATTGAGTGGGGTAGGCTAAAAGGGTATGTCATAAGGAAAGGGAGGGGGTAGGAGAGGCTACAGGGGTATGCTTTGAGACAGGACAGGGGTATATCTTAAGGAGAGGGGGCTCTGACAGGGAGGGGGTATGCTATAAGGATAGATATAGCCTAGTACAAGCATAGGGTGCAGTAGAGGGGGCAGACATTCACTTCCCCCTCATGGTGTTTAGTCATAACTTGTAACAAAAGGGTCAATTCCCCTTACTTCCCCTCCACCCCTCACTCCCCCGTCCGTCCCCTTATAGGGTGGGGTTAAGTCCTCAGCCAATCACAGACCTCATGGCACTTAGGTGCTATTCGTACCAAAATACCCCAACAACTAATCCCAGCCAAGGACACGTCCCCCTAATGGCCCTGTAGGCCAATAACAGCATACAGAAGAAGGGGAACTAATGCTATTCAAACGCACCTTATGCCGGTTTTGCTCCTAGTTGGGTCAAAACGCCCACGCGGTCACTACTCGCAACATTTCAGTCACTTACTGGACTGTTTGGCACTTTGTCCATGCGCGATATGAGTCCTTATTATACTGCTCTTCTCTTCGCGGCAAAGTGTGAACAACCAGGAAGCAGCACTTAACTTATATTACGTTGCTTGGTTTGTCTTCTTTTCGTTTAGCACCATTGTGCATGCACATTAAGGCGCCCGCCTGGTGGCCTGTGCTTGTGTGAGTGAGGCACGGCGTCAAGGGCGATGTTGACTTGCTCGTCTGGTGCGGTATTTCTTCTACTGCAAGACGCTGAAACGGCGTGTAGTGGTATCGTAGGACACTCGCCTGTCTGACACTTTCAGTGCTGACCCTATCTTTTCATTGGTGGAAAATTTTAAGTAAAGTCCAATGCACCTCTCTATTGCAGTTTCACACGAATCCCTTCAGTAGTTGTTTAGAAATAATAGATCGAAAAAGTAGTTTTTAGTCATTTTGAGGTGCTCTAAAATAGTCTATCTAATTAACGTGTTGTTTTGAAACTACTATTCCGATGTCGTTTGAAGTGTTCGTTCTTTTCGTAAAATCACACATTAAAAACACGTTCAGCAGTTTCATAGATAAAAGCATTCTGCTTGCATGCTGCAATATTGGTTACAAGGCAGGCAGGCGGGCGCCTTAACTCAAGGATTCATAGTGATTATTAATACCAAATTTTATTTAAGAAACACAGTAAAATAATCTTTAAAATTGTAGAAACATATTTCCATTAATTTATGGAAAGTTACGGTCAAACTTCCGTAAACTTGTAATACGGACAAATTTACGTAAACAAAAAGTTTCAGAAGCCACTTCCGTAATATTACAGTACTTCTCTGTAAATTTTTACGTGAATTTACGGAAATTTTTCACAGTGTAGTAGCTCCAGGTATTACCCTCCGTGGCCGTCAACTTACAAATAATAAATTGAGTTGAATCAGGAATTTGCAAAAGGGACCAAGTCCAAGTGAGTAGATTGCTGGGAAACAACAAAAATCATATTATAGTGGGACTGGGAATGAAACAGGTCGTCAAAAATGGATAACTTGAAAGTATAGTGTGTGTAGAATAATATGAAACATAACTGACTTAGACACACATTTATATTAAATTTTTTAGAAATTATTAATGTTATTGGAATTGATACCTTTCAAAAGATAAGAAGCGTTTTTTATAATAATGGCACATAAAACATAATGCCTTGAGTGTGTTTAAGTGCAATGTTGGTATACTCTAGTGAACAACTAATAATATGATACATAGAAACACATTTTGCAAACCTTTTACCCATAAAGCAGTGTTATGTATTGCACTATCAGAGAAGCATAATGTGTAGATTATTGGAACCTTTGTATATGCTAGTGAAAAAACTACTATAGGTCATTCGGGATAAAGTGAGCACTAAAGATTTAACCTTTGAAAAAAATCACTAGCCGTTACTGCATATAAGTCACCATTAGCAAAAGTTACTTTACTGCTTGTATGGTTGGTAGCGATTCGTCGCATGTAGTACCGTGTATTTTCCAACTTGAATACAACATTATTGAAAGAATATCAGATGAAATCGACCTCTCTGTATTTAATATACTTCAAAATATTTATTTATGATCTTATTGACATTTCTACTTACAGTACAATTAGACTCGATTGGCGGCAGGAGAATGTGACGCTGTCGTCGACCTCACGTCATCTTGCTCGTTACAGCTTGCGCCGCGCTTCAGACAGTTCAAAGTTCCACCGACAGGTGGCATCAGAGGTAGGTTCTCGCCATGGCCTTGGTTCTCGCCGTTTTTTTCGCCGCCACGCCATTTGCATCATTTGCGTGTGTATATATTGTATCTGCGTGTGTTTGTCCGTTGTGCGTATATACAGATTCAAAAGTATTGGAAATTACTATGAATATTATTGCCAAACTATGTGAAACCATCGGTATTCTGTAAATTATGTTTTACGTTTGCCAGCCTAGAAACAACAAACTTTTTATTTCATATATTAAGAAAATACGTTATTTATTGTTTTTGAAGTGGTGTGTCGTCGCTGTTCGTGGCAGTAGAACTGAACGAAACTTGAATTATTGAATTGCGTGTGTCATGTCTGTTTTTAGTGGCGGTTTTAAGTTACAAATTCAAATAAAATATGCCAGCATTTACGAGATTCGTAACGGCAATAGTGCGTGTTGTGTAAATTAGTCGATGGAGAGAAACAAGCGTTATGAGACATAAACGCGCAGGTATTTATAACTAAGGTTACTTTTTAATATATTTTATATTCAGCCCCGTGCATTTAAGGAGTAAGTATTGTAGCTAAAATGTATCGGAGAAGTTTAATGTAGTTGTAAACATTGGACGATCCTATGTAAATAAAAGCACGTGGCAATGTTGATGTTTACATGCAGCGGAAAGATTTAAACTGGCAGGAAATAGAAATTAATCAGGGCTTTTTTGAGTGTTCACTTTATTCCGAATCACCTATAAGCCACATTGAACATTATTATTCAACTACAATCATATAAGTCATAAACAAAATAATGCACTGTTGGCACATTCATGGACTATTCCGTTTATTGTATATCTTGTATAGGACTGGGTTTCTTATGCTGCTGACAACCAAGAGAATGCTTTATGGACTCGAAATCTCGTATAACCTGAATTTGCTCAAAAAGTCGGCTGGTCCCTTTCGCGAATTCCCGATTCAATTACATGCATACCTGGAAATCCAAACACTAGAACTACGTGAAAAATAATGGTTTTGTATTACTAAATAATTGTTGCTGGAAAAATAATCCTGTATTTCCACACATGTACTATCCTAGGGACGATAACATTAAAAATGATCGGATAATGTAATACCATGTATGCTACACGATTTGTTAGATGCAATATACCTACAGCGAATTTGAATTTGTAGACTTACACCAACGTTTGTAGCATTCTGAGATGATTGCGAGCCGATGCCCAGTACGGTCTATAATATATTATATATTAAATTCTTCAATATTCTCATTACAGAAACAGCAAAACCTAGTGAAAATAATCATTAGATCAGCACATGCAGTCTGTAGCCAAATGTACAATATAGGTATTTCTCTGTGCGTTGTAATTTGTGCCTTGAAAATTTGTGGTAGTATAGGGCAATTCCAATTTATAACTTTTCTTTAGAATTATCATGGAAAATTGCGTTATTATGCGTTTATCACGTTTTCTATTTTTTGAGGTCTCTACCCATATAAATTGTATAGTCAGTTAAGCAAGAATAAACCAAAATACGTACATACGTATATTTCATAACAAAAAAATATGTCGGTGGTTATCGTAACATGTGATAATATACTTTACTTAATTATCAGCAATTTCATGACAAAATTGCAGAGTAAAAATATTTGGAACAGTACTTGTTTCAAAAGATTATTTGAATCTCAAAACCTTGATTCACACATCTTGAATGAAAAATTGCAAATTCCTGTTGAAAACCTTAACTAACCATTAACATTCCCTTGGCTGACATATGATGCGCTGGTAATTTAAAACTGTTTTTTATATTATTGTCACACTTTCAAACTTTGATGTGCAATTGACACCTGAAGAATGGCTGTGAACAGCAATACAATTGGCGAATAACAGATTTATAGTTGGTTCACTCTAAAGTGAGCACTTTTCAGTGGCGAGGCGTGGAGTGTTCCAGGGCAAGCGATAATTGGCTATGACTATACACTATTCTCAGCTGCCTGTAGAACCATTTTACTGGCATAGACAGACACACTCAACAGCTAGTAGCGTGTAAGAGACATTGAACATATTCTCCAGTAACACACCTACATGCTCAAAGTGTATAGTCTGATCTTCTACTGCTTGCCTTGGAACACGACCATGCCTCGCCACTGGCACTTTTGATCAAACCTTTGAAAACATCACTGCTCATTACTGCATAGAGAAATAACGCAAATCCCCAGCGGCTAGCCCCTGTTCTTGTTGGCAGTTGCCATAGAGAAAGTAATTATTTTGTTGAAATGGCGCTATAATCTGCGTATGAACAAAGTGCAGAAGCACATGACTGTGTTAATTTGTATACTGGTCGGAAGGATACAATGTGTAAAATTTAGCAGGGCTGTTAAAAGTTCTCACTTTAGTGTGAACCAACTATAGCTGTAATTTGAAATATAAATCAATTTCCTGAAGTATATTTGAGCGACATATACATTTTTATTATTTTTTTGTATTGATTTTACCCTTACATTTACATGTCATTTATTATATTTTCGGGCACTTTGAATCTTATTATCATAGCTGTGACCCAGTTTTAACGACACTATTTGCTGCTGCGTGTATTAAAATGAGTGTATTTATTTATTTATTATTTTTTTTACCGCAGACAGACACTAGAATTTTCATGACTAATGGAATATTAGTAAACTTGTCTACATCTCATTATATCTACTTTTTCCAGTGACTATGTCTCAATTTATGCCACTTATTTTCCACCAGGTCATGGATATTAGCAGTGTTTTCAAGAATCCAGACACCAATTTCTTTAAAATTAAGTGTATTACCTGATAATTGTAATAATTTTACTGAAAAAAACTTGTAGCATGTTTGTAATTTTACAAGAAATGTTTTGGAAACTAGTTGCCAAAGAAATTTTTTGTAACACTACAAGTAATCTTTTGTACACTTTACACGAAATGCTGTATTTATACAAAGAGTGTTGTTACTCTGCAGGTAATATCTTGTAGAGTACTATTAGTTAATGGTGCGTTTTATATTATATTTTCCTGCAATACTGCAAATTTTCTTTTGTACAGTCACCCCAATATAGCTGTAGTTTAACAGCTGGGTGTATGAAATATTACGAGAAATGTTTGTCGTAAATCAGACAAATAATCGTGTTTCTGCTGGAAAAACCTTGCATTTATACAAGAAATAATTTGTACTTTCACGTCATATTTTGGCTATTTTGCAACTGATCCTCTGTAGTGGTATCGCAGAATGTCTGTGTGCATACAGACGGTTTACTATATTTGTGTGTGTGTGTTTGCCTGTATCGTATCAGTATGTGAAATAGCCTGTGTTAACACTAATTTTCTGGCACTATTACAAGCAATATTTTGTAGTTTTGAAGGTATATCCCATCAATACTACAAACAATCGATTGTAAATTTGCAATAAATTGTTTGTACAACTACAGTACTAAATTGTGACAACACAAAGAAAGTTTTGTAAAGGTCCAGGCATTATTATTGGTGGTTTGGAGGAACATTTCAAAAGTATTACACTTTGTTTTCTTGTGACTCTACAAGATTTATACCTGTAGATTACAGAATTGTTTGTACAGTTACAGCATTAATTGCGTTGCTATCAAACCATTTTCTTGTAAATTTTACAAAAGAAAGTTTGTAGTTTTACTAACAAATTTTTTGGCAACTAGTTTCCAAAAAACTTTTTTTTTGTAAAAATACAGAAGATTTTTTACTGTGTGAGAAATATATTACAATTAAATTGAATCTTTTAATGCCATGTTACCTTTACCTATAATGTCAAAAAATTCCTAGTTGCAATACAATTACGTATTAAATATACGTCTAGCTCGGGTTTCTATGACCATAGATAACACTCTTACGTACACATTTACTGCTCGTCACAACAACAATATTAGTAAGTTTTTTACATCTGTGACCTACAAAACTGTATGTTACACCACATACAGCTTGAAAATTTGACTTGACTTTGGATTGTATTTTTCGTTCACTTAATATTAATACTTTTTTAATGGTAGTCATTTTTACGTTTACTATAATTGTACATATTTGAGGAAATATTTTTTTTAGAATTTTATTTAACTTAGTACAAATACACTACTTAGCATAGGTCTATTGACTTGTGTAATTCGTTAATCATGTTTTCATATTTTTATAATGGTGGCAATTTTTACATTTTTGTACAATAAGGCATATTTGAGGAAATATTAATCTTGGAACGTAATTTCTACTTAGTTAGTTCAATGGACTTAAGTATTTCGTTCATCCTTTGTTGTTATTTCGGATAGAAAGGCATCTCAGAATTTTTTTAAACCAATTGTATCCAACCGGGTACGCATATATCATTTGAGTGCTTCGTATATCACATGTATAAAATATTATTTAATATTCCTAGACGTACGTATATGATTTCAGGGCTAATTTGCACCCAATTTGAGGAAAGTAGGCTATTTTTGGCAAAACATACCTTATCTCAGGAAATATTTTTTGAATTTCATTAAATTTAGTACACGTATATAAACTAGCAAGCTGGCTTGACTTCCCTATATTTTACTCATTTTGTGTTTATAATTCCTATAAATACAGCCAATTTTTTAGTTAGACATAACTGATAAAATTTTTTCCGAATTTTAATTATCTCGGTTCACATGTACAGTCTTGATAATTTGACTTGACTTTTAATTGTTTCTTTCGTTTACTTTATATTAATATTTTCAAAACTATAGTCATTTTTATATATAGAATAATTTGACATATGTTAGTAAAAATATTTGTTTTCTAATTTTATTGAATTAAATTTGGTACACTACTTAGTGTACTGACTTGACTTGTGTGCATTTCGTTAATCGTGTCGTCATTTTCAATAATGGTGACCATTTTCATATTATCGTATATGCCATATTTAAGGAAATACTTTTTCCGAAGTTCATCAATCTTGACACACATATTCTACCTAGTTAGTTAATTGGACTTTTGAGTATTTAGTTCACGTTTTGGTAATACTTTGAAAACGGCTGCCATTTTTATCTTTATGATAGACATCTAAAAAAATTTTTCCCCATTTTAATTAAAATGTGTGCTTGTGAATTACATAAAAGCTTACTTATATTATGTATATTTCATTATTCATATGTCTAAATTAATATTGTTAGTTAATATTACTTGATATGCGTAGAAGATTTTAACTTTCAGGGTTAATTTGCACCCACTGTAATCAGTTAAACTGGAAACTAATTATTAATGTTATTGTGTTTCTCTTTTATTCGGTGGCTACTAACAAAATGCTTCTAGGCTATCAGCACAATATTTACATCCACCTACATACAAATGTAGAGATATGGATTTCTGCCTATATAGTTTTTCTGCATAGTCTTTAAAACTTTCTATTTCTCAAGTCATCTTATTTTTCTAAAAATAAACTGCAACTTGAAAGCACACTGCAGCAAGTTTTATGAAAAATAATTTGCATTCTTTAAAAGCAAAACTAACTCACCTGTTGATATATTTCCGTGACGTGTTGTATGAATGTCGTTTAATCAGCAAATCGTTTAGACACTGTGTTATTAGAAGGTTGCTGTGAGAAGCAAGTAAGAAACACTGCGTTGTGATAACCAACATTTGTATTATAAGCACAGTGATAATAACAATGTCTAGTGCGGAAATTGATTTAAGTACTGTACCATTAATGTCTGATTATAATGCCTAGCATAGTCCAGAGCAGTTTTACCATACATGTCCCTAGCGGTCGTGTCTGCCCCAGCCTCTACCAAAGACTGTACCACCTGCGAGTTGCCGCTAACTGATGCCCACAAGAGTGGCGTGTTGTTATAGTAGCTCGTCACACTGAGACTAGCTCCATGGTCTAGTAGAAGCTTCACCAGCTGTAGATGTCCTCCTCGTGACGCTCCGTGCAATATATTATGTCTGTGAACATCGCCAGCGTCCACATGCATCCCGGCACACAGTAGCAGCGAGGCCAGCTGGATGTAGTTATATCTGCCGATATCGTACCTTGACCCTGCCTTCTGCAGCTGTTTGTACTCCTCGCTTCTGTAGTCTAGTACAATATTCATGTTTCTTTTCAAAGCGTCCCAGTCTCCGTGGCTACTGAAGTTCTGCACCTGGAACCACACACATTCTGCGAGAACAGCGAATGTAACGTCCCCACAGTAAACACGTGCACATCCTGTATACAACAATGTTAGAGATGACGGTTAGTTGCGGGAAAACTTGACTGTTTGCTGGGTTTCAACGCATGTTCAGTTTACCAGAAGATTACTGTCTTTCGCTTGTACGCGGAGCTGCTGCCCTAGTTGACAGAGCCAATAATAATCCCACTACTGTAATATTTCATGCATGTTATTGGTCTGCACACGACTACGTTGTGTCAGACGTACACCCCAATCATATGTGTTGCAACTAACTACAGTGTTTTCAAGGGTATGTTGGCACAAAATATTTTCGCGATATATCATCACCCATGGGCGCACCCAGGGGGGGGGGGGAGGGTTGGGGGTTGAACCCCTCCCCCCTCAAATCTATTTTTAATTTTTAAGGTGTGTTTCTATGATTGTGCATCATCTATGAGTGGCTATTTACATGGTGCTCAAGCCTATGCAAGGAAAGATCACCAAATGGCTTTGTATGTTCATTGTAGCGCTCATTCTTTAAACCTGGCGCTTGCAGATTCTTGTTCTCTGCCTGCAATTCGTAACTGTATAGGCACAGTTCTGTCAGTTGGTTCATTCTTTAGAATATCTGCAAAAATACTGCTGTGCTTAAAGACACCATTACAGAACTCCTTCCTTCATCTGCCCGTTCTAATTTGTTGGTTAATGTGTGAAACTCAATGGGTTTATAAACATGAAGCAGTGTTGTGTTTCAAAGAAATGTATGAGCCAATTGTGCAGTCTCTTCTAAAGATTCAAGAATTCGCCAACAGAGAAGCATCTCAAAAAGCCCATCATTTTTACTGTGCAATAATTTAAAGTCAGTTTGTTGTTGCTCTGAACACCTTGAGCAAAATATTTTCATACACTTTGATGCTTTGTAAATTTCTACAATCCGTCAACTCCGATCTTACAGCAGCTCTATGATACGTTGACAATGTTGTGACTGCGCTTGATGGAATTAGGGCAAATACTCAAGAATTCAAAGAAATTTACAAAACTTCCTGTGACGCTAGAAAAGGTGGGGGAGGAAATCAGGATTCCCCGTATAGTTGCCAGGTCAGTTCATAGAGTTAACATTGCTACGGAATCTACAGAAGAACATTTCAAGAAGAAATTGTACCTGCCTTTTCTTGATCATGTTCGGACTCAGTTAAATGAGAGGGTCCAGAAGCACAAATCTCTCATAACAGCCATACATAAGATTATCCCAACTTATAGCAGTGATGCAACTGTAGAAGAGTTTTAAAGACGTGTGTTGAATTTTACAAGACTATTTTGCCCCAACACAGTACATTTGATGCAGAGTTTTCTATTTGGAAAAACAAATGGATGAAGGAAGACTCCAAGTTAAGACCAGCTAATGCGTTGGAGGCATTTGCAGCATGTGATGAACATTTTATTTTTTTCCAAAAGTGAAGAAGTTACCGCTAGTTCTAGCAACGCTTCCAGTATCAACTGCAACCCCAGAACAGACATTTTCAACCTTAAGGAGGCTAAAGTATTATTTGAGAAACTTTATGGGCGAGACGAGATTGACTTGGTCTAGCACTTCTTTCTGTGCAACGTAATAATAATAATAATAATAATAATAATAATAATAATAATAATATAACGTCTTTATTAATAATGTGGCGAAGTTAAGGCATTTTACCTTTTCTTACACTTAACCATTTAAATTACATACACTTTTGAATATAATTAAACATATGCTTACAACTAATAACAAGTAGAATTTTTGTTTAACAATTTTTTAAATTTAAATGAAATTAGAGGTTTTATTATGTGAACTTAAAAATTAGCTAAACCCTAATTGCAAAAAAAAAAAAAATAAAACACTGAAAAAAAAATACATCACAGATAAAATACTCATTCACTCGAATAGGGCTACAAAGATTCCAGCTATTCATAATTAATGGATCACTCTAACACGTTAATTAATAATTATATGAGGAAGTTTTAAGTGCAAATAACAATTTTGTACACAGGATTCAAAACATTTTGATTCTATGTACAAAGGATGTTAAAAGGTTTTCACACATCCACGAAAATTTATTTAATTTAATTAAGATCACATTTTCCTATTTAATGTATCACATTCATCCCTGCAAAAATACATCTGCACACATACAATTTCAAATCCTTCAACATTCACAAAAAAGGGTCTATAGAGCCCAAAACACATTCACTTATACACAAAAAAATTAGAGATACTCATAAAAACCAGATCATATTTATACAAGTCGATGTACCACATTCACAGCCATATATATATATATATATATATATATATATATATATATATATACACATATATATACACACACATACTGATACATACATTCATTCATACACACATTATTTCGGCACACGTAAGGTTTCAATGTCATCAACGTTCACACGTTCATACATCTAAAGAGCCTTATAACGTAGTATATAGGTGAAAACAGAAGAAGTTGACTCAAGGTTTCTGAAAATGCCTAGGCACATTTCTATATCAACTTGATTTGTCTGATTATTATTGATCACATTTGCTGTTTGAAATATGTTTTTATTCTTATCGGATTGAGTACTGAGCCATGAGTGCATTTTTAAAGAGTTTAGTAATTGTATTCAAAAGTTAAAATTGTAAGCCTATACTAGTATAATATCTGAATTCTACTTAGTATTAACATGTTTCCATTTGTGTGTATGTTTAAAATTTAAAACTTTATTTGATATTTTATCCTTGTAAGCTATCAGAGTAATTTAATGAGGTAATGAAATAGTCAAATCTATTATGACCTAAACTGTTTCACCTGAAGACTATATATCTTTTGCTCATTTGAAATGTTAGAGAAATTTAAAAAAGTAATTTAGCGAAACGTACATTATATATTTGTGGTAACAATCACAATTTCGTAAAAGTATTTTTTGTTGCAAATACTGTTACTATCTGTATCCGTTTATTAGGAAAGCTTAAAATTTGACCAGGAGCCTGTAAAAAACAATATTTCAGAACATACTTACGTATGTAAGAGAAGTAAAAACGAAGAAATATACTTACAATATACATCAAAAGTGCGTTCAGTACATTGTAGTGAATGGTCAAATGTGTTAGTATGTGTCAATTATATTCATGTATATATTTACTTGTCCTGAGGTAGGTATTAAAATTATTTAAATTTTGAAAATGCTTTGGTTTTTTATAGCTTTCAACTTACTGCTTACCGGTATGTATTAGTAAACTGTATTGACATTAATTGTGATCAGTTTATATAATAGTAAAATACTTTGTATATATGCTTTTCAATTACGTGTAAAAGTCTACACAATCCACAAAATGTTCTAAATACATTACTAATAATACTGTAGGACCACAAACTATTGATGA
>PNEQ01115775.1:29221-77620 GCA_003012365.1 Medauroidea extradentata
AACCCCCCCCCCCCCCCGAAAAATATGTCTGGGTACGCCCGTGCCATCACCACACTAAACATTGTGAATATATGACAGACTGCTACAAGTTGAGTGAAGAGTGTAACCGCGGGTGTCTATTATAGTAGGCGGCAGGAGTGTACGTTGTTGAGACCGGGCGCACACTGAGACGCAGACGCCACACAGTGGGATGGATTGAATAATCATGGGGCATTAAATAAGAAAATCTTACTTTTTATTTTAAGCTAAAACTTATGAGGCGTTGTTATACAGGAAGTCTGAAGCATGTCTACAAATTGCCTTCAATTTCTAAAGTCATGTAATGCCAGGAGACAATTTCGAACTTAATTGTTTTGAGGAAATTCTGACAAATATTCCATGTTCGGGTACATTATTTTCAGTATTTTTTCAGGTGAACCGCAGTCAGTATTTTTTTTTTTCGTAGCACAACATAGTCGTGTAGATGTAAATGCGTAAAAATAGTCGGTCATGAGACCAGGCTAGGAAGCAGGTTCCCACTGAGGCACGCTATAGAAACTTATTCTTCCTCGCGTAGTTTATATCGGTGTATACACATTCTTCTTACATTTTTAAAATGACATTCAGTCTGGCTTCGTCAAGTATATAGCGAGGAATCTGTATTAGTGTTAGTGTTGTGGACCGTATTATATCATTGTATGGAACTCCATTAGTTAAATGTGAGTATATTTCGTTCACGTCCAGTACGGAGAAAGTTTATAGGTGGTGGCAGTAGTAGTAGTACCTTGTATTATATTTTCCCTATTTGTGTACGGAAGCCGAAATACGATAAGAGAGACACTGGCTCGTGAGGCAAGAACACCACCGTAGTCTAAATCTAAATGTGCGGAACACATAACTGGTATGAAAGGTTTTCGTACATGAGTTTTATATATACAGTATTTTAAGTGGCAGCTCTACCATTTATGTGTGAAAAGTATAACATTAATACCAAATTATAATGTTATATTATACTTTAGAAATTCGGTTCGAATTTTCCACGTGCAAATGACAAAAAACGTTTCTATATATTTGAGGGGTTCTATAGTTTAATTTATAATAAACAAATTACCATTTTTTAAAAAGCGTCCATGCTTATTTTAAATAATTCCTTCTTAGATTATACATTGAGGCACAATATGTTGATTAGTTTCTCATAAATACGGTTACTCCTGGCATGCTCAAACAAAGTTGCTGCAGAATGAACTACTAACGTTTAACATTTTTCCTTCGCCTCACGCATGTACACGCATATTGCTCAAAAGTAAGTTATAACGATTACATTTCCGCCCTTGTTATTTGCTTACTTGTAAGAATATTTATACATTCGTCAGTTTGCTAAGTGTTACTTCGCCGTAACGATGTGCACAAAATATTTCCAATAGTTTTTTTATAACAACTTATCCTGTGTAAATAACATGTAATACTGCTCTTCGGTATATCAAAATTGGACGAACAAGTATATTTTAGTATTTCCCTATAGGATTAAAACGGATTTCTTGGTTTGAATGTTTAAGGAAGCAAATAGGCCAAGAAGAAAATAATTAATATAATGGATTTCTTCTAACGAAAACGTTTGTCGGCTTCTTTTCTAGACTAATTGCGAAGTAAAAATGTATGTAAGCGGCGTAATAGCACACATGAAGCTGTTGAATGACAATGTGAAAAGCTTACGTTTTCACTTTCTCCAGTACAAACTTAATTAAAATTTTGCACAATTTTTTTTTTTATTTTTTGCAAACTACAATAAGGGACACTTATTATAACTACCGAAAAAAAAAAAAAAACTTTTCCGAGCTTCTTATGCTCTTAACAACAAAGTTCACAATGGCTTTGTATTCTTTAATTAAGTTTTGCAAATACAGTAGACAATATTGTTTGCAGTTATAAACAGTATTTTATGGAGCAACAACGGTTTCTTTGTTTATCTGGCTGTCAAATACTATACCTGCAACAGAAAGGAATTCGAAACTAAAATATCAATACAAAATTACTTAAACTGAAATAATAAACATTCAGTGCAAGACTAAAGCATATTTCTTCCCACTGCAACGTAGTTAAACAACTCTGATATTGTGCGGGACTCAGGTCTGGGACCCTGGCCGTGGAGGAACATGAGGTTGTATGGAAGCAGACTTGGTCAGCAGGAGGGAGGTTGTCAGCAAGAAATGTTTCCAGCTTGGTCTTATAACACATTACTAGTAACACGTCTCACCCTGACATCTAGGCCTGCTTATAAACAACACGACCTTCCCCAGTCAGGGTCCCAGAGCTGAGTCCCGCACAGTAGACAGGTGCGCGTTACCTAAGGCTGCCGTCGGAAATACATTCGTTACTGTCGTGTGGAGTTAGGTAAGGTATTTTTATTTTGGTAAGGTTTCGTTTCTCCCTTTGATTAGTCTAACCGTTTATGTGTCGTATTAATAAACAACTGTTAAATACCATAACTGTAAACTTTGCTAAATTAATTTATTTTAAAATTGAGTTGTGTAATAATTGCTCTGTTCACTTTCACATAAAATCTGGCTCTCTAATCAGTTAAATTTTTTGTTTTTCGACTTTCTAAGTGATAGCTAAGTGTACTTCAGTTAACTTATTGTATCAGCCATATTCCGTTGTTATTTTGAATTTGGTGTTATTTGTTCCTTCAACTTTAAATAATTTATTATTAATATGAAAATCGTACTTCATTCTAGTAATGTATACATATATCACATTATCAACACATTTATAATGTGTTAAATTTAGTGACCACAAGGAAGTTCTACTCTATAGTTCATTCGCCGAGATGCGAGAGCCGTAATTTGTAAACAAGAGTGCGTGATACTAGTATAAAGCACACGGGCATCTTTCTTGTACAAGAAGGTGAACACTTTCTTGTTCACCTCGACTTGTAGCGAACTTGTATCGTGTGAACGGCCACCGAGCATACTAGTGACTAGCATACAAGGACTTGCATACTAGCTATTGCAGTATAGGGACGGTACTATTTTTCGTTATCTTTCTTGTACTAGTCGAACGTAAACAAACAATTTTTATGCACGCGCGAATTTTTCTGAATAAAATAGCTAAGAAATACGGAACATTTTGAAACAAATTGAGTCTTTGCTGAACAAAATATGCTATTAAAGGAAAATTTGCTGATCGTGCGCCATGTCACTTTACATCTTGATATAATTAACTACAGACGATCATTCAATTTTTACATTTTAAAGCTTATTTTTGGTGCAGGTACGATAAATATTGCACTTATTACCTACAATACTCGAAATACAGCCTTAAAATCTGTATTCAAATTTTAATGCTGTACACCAGATTGTACAAGAAAGTTGGCCGTGTGAACTAAGCAATTAATTTGGTAGAATACTAGCTAGAACACTAGCTAGTGTTCTCTTTCTTGTACACATTTGATGCTCACTTTCATGTACAAGAAAGATGCCCGTGTGTACTGGACTTTAGAGCTAAGGGGTGTACAAGCTACTAACTACTGCAGTGTGACGAGAGTTAAATTAGTGACTGGTCAAGCGAATGTTCGTATTGTTTTTAAGGCCTCGGTATTTAGTTTTGAAGTGGTTTCGAAAATATATTTTTAACGCAAATTAATACATTATCAAAAATTCATTCCCCAGTTTAAACTCTTATATATCATCGTTTGTATCTGAATTTTTCTGTTGCAATACACCAAACGGATTTTTAGATTTTTTCTCCCTGAATTATCAAATATTTTGTTGTCAAAATAAGCCAAAATGAAGCAAAATAATTTTTTGCTAGTAAACAGTACATTATTAAAAAAAAACGCTCTGGTAAAATAGTGTATCGTACTACTGTACACAGTCTCAAATTTTTCCAAATCATTATTTGCAATTGTTTGAAATAAATGAAAGGTCGTAAACTTAACACCCGACGGAAAAAGAGGGGTTTTATTAGTTTGACGTGTCTGTCTGTGTATCTGTGTGTCTGTCTGTGGCATCGTAGCTCCTAAACGAATGAACCAATTTTGATGCAGTTGTTTTTAATGCTGATGTCACCTGACTTCTTTGAGCAGCCAGTGTCGCAACGCTGACTTTTATCAAGTTGCGAGTATATTCTGAAGGAGGTAAGGTAAACTTTGTACGATTTATTTATTTATTTTTCCAGGACGAAAATGTTTAAAGGGAAAAATAATACTCTGAAAGAGATCAGGGAAATTTTTAACTTTTTTAAAGCATCAAAAGGGAGTTCTGAGAATAAATAGAAAAAAAAAAATTAAATTTTTCACCTGGCATAAAATCCTCACTTGTAAATTCGCCTTATAAATTCTTCCACATAACCTACTAAATTATGCTACAACTAGTTAAGTCATATTTTTGCTAATGCTTACTGATGTTTGTCACTTATTGCAGTTTATAAATACGCAAACATGTATATTACACGAATCATTTGCAAAAAATTACCTAATGAAACTTGAGCGAGTCTATGAACGGCACGTAAGAAATGCGACTTGATATTTAACTAGAAAGGTGTCACCTCTTTACGTCACAGATTGTTTTGGGGTTTTGCCGTAGCAAGTAAGGCAGTTAAGGATGCTACATCTCAGAGTCCTGGCGCGAGCAAGTATAGGAATACACTTGTTAAATTATATTCGACGGAACTCAGTCACTTGACGTACTATATATGAACTTCCCTCACATATTTTAATCATATGTGTGCGATTCACGTTGCTATAGGACCTTTCATGGCGTTTTGAATACCCTGAACACTATAAACAAATAATTATTTGCATTTAAAATTAAACTGAAGAACACCATCTCATAAAAGTTTTCTTACGTGTATATTCCGGTATCAATGTTCTCCACTTATAAATGCAGAAAATTGTTTTCGTACGATAGCAATGTACCCCACGAGTGTAATTTAACACGAAAATCCCTACCTCTGCTCACACCACGGCTCTATGGAAGGTAGAATCCTTAATTTGATGTTACAAAGATACAAGTAGTATACTGAACGTGAAGTCTTACCACTTCCTTGATCTTCTCAAAGTTTTGATGCACTTTCTCTAATCTCGTACAAGGTAGCTGTCTCTCCACCTGAAAGCAACAGCACCCATATAAAACACTCAATGGAGCTATACACAACTGTGTTCTTAAATTTCTCACCTCGTCACTGTAATAATTGCTGGGTTATATGAGCTATGTTCACAGTACAGTAACATGATTTAGGTCCACTGGTTTAAGTTGTATGCACACTGTGAAAATTTTCCTCCGTTGATTTACGTAATTTCCCATAAAAATATCTCCGGATACCTCCGTAAATTCACGAAAACTTATTTCCTAATCCAACAGAAATTTCCGTAACAGTTCCATCACACGGAACTGAGCCGTAGTTACATATTTAGAATGCTACAATTGGATTTATAGAGATTTGAAAATTTACTTGTGATGTTATTAAAATATATCCGTAATCCCTTACCCATAAATTTACGTTTTTTTTTTTCGTGCAAGTGTCCGCAGACTTATAGACATATTACCTATGATTCTGTAGTGTATATTTACTATAGGCATTTCCGTATTTTTATTTTAAGGACGCTTCTTCCGTTTATTAACGATACACTTCCGTTAAAATTTATAACGGTGTACATGATAGTATTTCAAGTGGTACAGAATGCCAATGGAATCTTTTAGTATGTTACTACGGAGTACTGAGTAACAGTTGTTAAAAACTCTCACAAATAAGGTGACACTGTTAAAAATAATTTTCGTTATTTTACGGAGATGTGCAGGTAAAAATTCCCCAGAAGTGTCCGTAAATTTACATAAGGCAACTAGCTCCACTTATGGAAACTAGCATATTTATATAACTCCTTTAGGATGCGGAGACAATAATGCGTACGGTTATTTTTTAGTTTCTTCTCGCAGTTTTACACATGTTTAATGAATTAAATATAAATATTTATAATTGTGTTACAAAATAATGTTTTCGTTAGTTAAATAGACATTTCCTTAAAATTATCCGTAAATTCACAAAATTTTTTAACATTGCAGACCCCACACATAACAACGTTAAGGATAATAAGTGAATGTGTTAGGTATTATTAATGAAAGATAACCACGATATAAGAGCGATAAACGATCAATCTCTTTACACTGAGGCTTAGTTAAAGTTACTTAGATGTTCAGTCAGAGAGGTGGAGATACCCACATATGTATAAAAGAGGCTGCCTTGAGGCATCAAGCACTTAGATGAATTACGTTTGAGTCTTGGATGTTTTTTTAATCGCAAATGGTTTTTGAAATCTACCCCTACTTAAGTTATCTAGACGAACAAATTATAAATACTACTCAATTAACGTTCTTATTAAAACATAAACTATTGTAAACAGTCGTTTAGCAAGAAATTATTCTGCGATATTTAAGTCAACTGTTAAGTATATATTACAATGCTTCTGTGACTTTTGTAGTGTAATTTATTTATTTTGGAATATGTAGGTTCATTATTAACAAGTCAAGGTAACGAAATTGCAGCAAATCTCTGACAACGTAACACACTTACTGTGTCGTTGAGTTCCTTGACCTGCAGCTCTAGTTCTTGTATACGTCGCTGGTACTCTCCTAGTTTACTGTCCTGATCCTGTACCTGTGACATAGCAGACTACATGTTAGACACCATGTACTCGTCACTGTTACTAAACTAACTATGATATAGCAGCACATTGCAGGTCTTACTTTTTATAGCGCTACAGAGATCACTTTCTCTCGTAGCTGCAATAACGTATTCGTTCCAGTCATTATTACAAACAATACATGTATTACCGGAATAAAGTGAAGCCGGAAACTAAGTGATATATACAACACTTTTTTTTCATTCATCCTAGTGTTACAGGACATGCAAGTAATGAGAATTAAGTGTTGTAAACCGTCAGAATATATTTCCCGTCTCATATTTCTTCTAAAGATGTAAATGCAAAAAAAAAAAAAAAAAAAAAAAATTAAAATGCATTTTTCATTAAAATATTTCAGTTTTAATTTAATATTTTCGAATCATAATGTTAACTAACATATAATTAATATTTAAATAACATATTAATTTTACTTTTCACTTTATGCATAGTATATTTTGCAGTTAATTACTTACACACTGGTTTTTTATGTAAAATTCTTGGCAGTTGAAAACTAATATCAGTGCAAATCATCGTGCGTTTGTGAGTGCATCTCTACGTATCTTACTGAATAATGTTCGACAACACACTGCAAAAAGTTGTAGACTCATATCTCTACAGATTATATTTCAGATTAAATACAGACTATTTCTAGCGCTATAAGTTTAAGCGATATATATATCTGCATTGTTAGCTGTTTGGTTAGTTCTCAATAAAATTGCAGATTGGAAGTCTTAAATTTAGATTAAAATTAGTATGAGAAAGCTGTTAAATGTTATGGAAAAGCAAGTGTTTAAACAATAATTGATATTCTTATTGTTTTCTTCTTACTGCTACATTCTTATTTTAAAGTACGGACCACAATATATGCTTATTTCAGGTGTATGATTTTTTACTGCATAGGGAGCACATTTGAAGGCAAAAAATGTTTGTCAATTATGCGATTTGTATATTTGCATTACTTGCTGTTTGCCTCCAAGTTTCGACGTTCGTAATTCATACCAGTATAGAACTGCCGTTAAATTTAGTGCGACTTCTTTAAGTATTAACGAGGTATGGTTTTAAGATTTATGAATCGGGGCGGCAGACCGCTGACAACTTCATCAATCTTCGTCGACGTTTGGAATCACTGAGAGTATCGGACGTGCAATAGTAGTGGTAATTTTCGGAACTGCAGACATTATGCATACAACTTACACTACAATAAAATCTCTGCACATAAAAATTAAGTTACAAATGAGACATAATATCTCGAAAAATGTATTTACATTTATTTTTCATGTCGTAACATCTTTAAAACAACTAGGTTTAAAACAATAATAAACCTTAATTTGAAAGCTTTGATGATAAACACTCAGAATATTTTATCTGGCAAGAAGATGTCTTCTCTAAACGTGACGTAAAACCTTCTCGTATTTATTTCTTGCAGTAAGGACACAGCTTCAAATCTACTAAGCCTAACGAAGCTATAGGGTACGTCAGTGCAATCTAAACATGAAGCTTGTAATTCTGAACCTTTTTTAAAATATTAAGCCGTGGGAGAGTAAATTTGGCGAATAAATTTTTCATCGCTTTCAAGGGAAGAAATTGCCTGGCATGCCGTAATGCAAGGGTTCAAATCTATGTTGTATTGTAAATAAACATTGAGATGTATATTTATTACACATGTATTACGACTACGCGATTGTGTTTGTATTAATCGCGAGATGCTAGTTTCAACACTTAAGAGTAAGATGGGGCAAGATTGCGCGTCGGGTAAGAGTGCGCACGTGACGGTTCTACATGAACAATTTTTTTGAAGTTGGTCACAGTGTTTTGCTGAAAGAAGGTGACATGGCGGAAAGTAAGTTGGTGTAGTTCTATTGAAGTACGCCAATTACTTGCTTAGCAATGAGGTATGTACAATTTTAAGACATTTTGATGTAATTTTGTGCTTTGCTAACTTAAGCTTTTTAAAAAATTATGCGTGTAAGAACATATTTTCCGTTCTGTAGATATATTTCCCACTGTTTTTGTCACATTTTAAGGGGTATTAGTCCCTCAATAAATATAGTTAAAATGAACTTGAAACTATTCATTTTGTAGTAGAAATACAAGTACTAGAGAAACATACATTTTTTTTAGAAAATATTTTTTAAAACGGTACATGTTTTAACACTTTAAACGAACTTTACATACTAATTTTGCAGCCCTTACAGCAAGAATCAGAAAAAAATTCTACTCAGTTACTGCATTCGCTTGCCAGATTAAAGTGCGAGAATTATGTGTCACATTCGGTTTTTAAAAACAGTTGTTTGAAACAGTTTACTAATGCATTTTACATGCTAATATAAATACATTTTTTTAAATAATTTTTCTAATGTAATTTTAGTAGCAAATTTAGACTCTTTAACCAACGATTTGAAACAAATATACTACAGCATATCATACTGGTACATTAAACGAATTTTATAAGCAAAAATATTTCAGTATGTTAAACTGGTTCACGAACAGTAGATACAAACTAAAATACATGTAACGATGTGTTAGGTTCACTAATAGACCTCTGTGAAATGCTTCTATCTTGCGGGAAGGACGCGAAATATTTGGACTGTACGAAAGAGTGTTCCTCCCCCCTCCCTTCACCGCTCAAACTGATGGGCAGTGTAACCCGAACAGTTGGAAGAAGAGAGGGTGAGACAGCAGGAGAGCGTGGGAAGAAAAGTCCTTTCTGCAGGCTGGCTTACATTGTTGCCATATCTTTCGAAGGTTGTCTTCGCTCTGTCGTGGCACACAGTGCCCAAGCCCTCCCTATCTACCTTGACCCAATCCAACAGGCACTACTCAGCCTCATCCCCTGCGCTGATAGTCTGTATTTCCATAAACAGGAACGTGATCTATTTTAACACTTGTATTATTATTTGTATGTTTACGTGTAAAGTTTAATCGATTTTAAAACACCTGTCATTTAGACAATTTTATCTAAAAGGCCAATTCGATAGGAATTTAAAAATTTGGGAACGTAACCATTTTAATCGTCTGTAGAACATGAAACCGCGGATCGTATTAAACACGAATTGAAAGTAAACAAGCACACTCGGCAATTTTAGTTTCGAACAACGGATTTTATGTTTACTGCAAGTGTGGGTTTGTTGCAGATCGTCTGTAGGAATACGTGATCCTCAGAAGAAGTTAAGTTTTATTATAAAAACACAGTAATTTCCTTGTCTGCATGTTCACTTCATTTTGTAATGTAGGCCTACTAATATAACAGAATGAAAAATAATAAGTATGTTATGTTTATTAATTTCACTCTAGCCGACATACATAATTTCAGTTTAAACATTTTCCAAATGAACAAATTCTCCCAGCGTACTGAAATCGATGTCAATAATATCCGTACTTAGCTTGTAAGCAGGTATCGTTCTCAGTCAGAGTTCAATACTTAATTTGTTTTAAAAATGACATGTAAACATACTATATGTATGATTATCTCAAAGAAGGTCTCACATATCACAGCAGTAATTTTTTGCAATAAAAGCTTATTATCTTCGTTTATCGAAATCACAATTTTATGACTCGTGCTATTAAACTTCAACTTTGGTAGGCATTTATGGTATTCAATAGTACAAATAACATTAATTATTCCAATTTCCACACATGACATTTCACACTCACAAAATCATATCCGTGAAAATAGGCGTACATAGTATTCCTATTGTCTCCCGTTTTGTTTAGATCATTGGCATTTATGTGTCCTCGTTCGTCTTGGCAGAGGTACACAGGGGTAATGGGTTAAGTCGATATTGCACGGTATCTGATTCCATAACAGCGTGTGCAAGGTCTACCATAGCAGCCACTAAAGCGGTTGGTGTCACAGAAACACAAGTAGATTTGATCTGGCAGAGAGAGATTTCCTACCAGGTTTGCTAACAGAACACGTTCTATTTCCTGTAGCAGAAACGGTAGCAGATTCTGTACCAGACCAATCATGTTACAGTATCGGAACATATGGCGCACTATGCGGCATCTGGCGAAACCACACATACTAAACGAACGTATTTTACCACTTGCCAGCCGAAAATCGTATTTAACAAAAGAAAGAGAAAACAAACACATACAAACTATAGAAAAATAATACTGTAAAATAGCAAAAATGTTAAATAAGAAACTAAACATGATTTGAAAACATTTATCAGTTGATAATATAGAAAATTATATTTTGTTATATATTGTATTACAGAGACATTAATTTCTAACCCTTCCATCGTAGAACTTGGTAGCTCAGGTGAGTGTGAAAAGAATTTTAAATGATGTTCAAGGGTATATATGCGAAAACCAGCTACTTCGTTGTGACCTCTTTTATTTCCGTCCATGCGGCGAAGAGCTGCAGTTTGGTTCGTGTTTCGTGCTATTGCTTTCCTCTTTCACATCACAACTTCAGTTACTTTACGAGGCTCCATATCAGTCCTGCGTCAAGATAGGTGGAACATGGCTATATGTGGCAAACTGCGCAAGTATTATGACAAATATTTATTCTCGATTTGATATCCAGTGAAACTGAACTGTCTACCCAATATTTCACCCAATTTTTTTAACTGTCTTAACACTACATAGCATAGTACTGATAGAAGTAAAATTATGTTACTTCTTGTAACGCGCCTTCTACAGTTTCGACGTGAATAATATATTGTTGATTAATAGAATTTGGTTTTCTCTGTAGATGCCACTACGTCTTTAAAAAACCATTTTTTTTATAAACGCAATTAATTCTGTAAGAATTGTTGTGCATAACATGGGAAAAAATTGTGCTTATGTACAATAAAAACTTATTAGCTGAACTAATCGGATAATATAGGTGGTTTTGATTTAAGGTTAGTTTCATTAGTCACGATATGGTTCATTATCGTTCAAAAGTGTCACCTACTAACTTTCCTTTAAAAATGTCATTTTTTCTCTCGTGTAAATTTTCAATTTACTTTTTCCAGTAATTTTTAACCGCACCTATCAACGCATAATACGTAGTAGTAATAGTAGCATTAATGTAATGCATATTTGAGCGAGAATAGTAAAGTATACAAATTAAAATTTATTTATGCATTATATTACAACGCCTGTCGTCCACTTTGCGCTGAATTTGCGGTACATCGTGTATAAAAATGTATTTTGAAGAGTTACACTACATAAAATATTCCAGCCTAACATAACCTTCAGTGATCCTGCGCTATCTAGTCTGTGGTAAATTGGCCGTTTTTCCCTGCAAGTACAGCAGCCACTTACCGTGTAACAAGAATATTCCTTGCCAGAAAGCGTGGTGGCCTGTATGGCAGCTTACGTAACGGAAAATGTGACAGTGTGTATGGAGGCTGCTAAGGTATTAGCTTTTCAGTGCTGTTTGCTGCATGTCTGCTGGTGGAAATTATGTTCCTCCAGTAGTAATATTTCCGCGTAAAAGGCTAAAGGAAGAGCTTTTGAATGGTGCGCCACCAGGTTCAACAATGTTGTGTTCAGACTCAGGTTACATAAACTATGATTTGTTTGTAGAGTGGTTCAAGCATTTTCAAAAACATGTCCTAGCATCTAGAGAGAGTCCAGCTCTGCTCATTTTATACCACAACTCTTCACATCTCAGCCTGGATGCAGTTTTGTACTGTAGGTAGCACAGTATTCACATGCTTTCAATTCCACCCCGTAGTAGTCACAAAACACAACCATTAGATCGTTGTTTCTTTAAGGCATTGAAGGATTTCTACTCGCAAGCATCCGACCAATGGTTATTGAACAACCCTGGGCGTTGCATAACTCATTTTCAAGCCTAAGTATATGGTCCATTTAATCGCCACATTTTCACAGAAGAAGACTTCTTGCCATCATCAGTGACTGACCAACTTCATCAAGGGCAATCATCACCTTCCGAAGTTACGGCAGATGATAATTATCCTTATGGTTCCGCTGTTGGGGTAACATCATCATCCACATATAATACAAGCACAACAGAACATCCTCTATGTTCCATTCGCTCTGCTGTTTTGGTAAACCCGTCCACTTCTGACATTAGGTCAGATGATCTTTCACCTTCTCGCTCCACTGTTCGAGTAACATCATCATCCAATTCTAATACAAATACAACAGAATACCCTCTATGTTCCATTCGCTCTACTGTAGTGGTAAACCTGTCCACTTCTGACATTAGGTCAGATGATCTTTCACCTTCTCGCTCAACTGTTGGGTAACATCATCATCCACTTCTAATACAAGTACAACAGAACATATTCCATGTTCCATTCGCTTTGATGTTGTGGTGCATTCGTCTAATAAAAACTGTTGTACTAGACCAAGAACTGATGTTTCACCCCAAGATATTTTGCCTCTACCAAGAAGAAAGGAAAATCAGAATCGAAGGAAGAAGGGGGAAGAAATCCGAAATAGTGTCAGGAACACCATTTAAAGAAGAATTACAAGCGAAGAAAGTAGAAAAATCTTCAACTTCTAGCATACTGACAGAAATAAATCCAAATAGTCAAACCTATTTAATACAAACCTGAGGGGACTGAAAATTGTGCAGTTTGTAATAAATAGGTTTGTATCAACAGGTGTTTACAAAAATACAAGAAATTCTGTGAAAAAATTTTCAGGCTGTTTATATCCAAAATACAAACAATATTACCACCCTAATGGCTGCCTTTAACAAGTAAACTTGGTATTACATTGTTTTATGAGTAAAGAAAATTTTTATGGAGCATCAAAGGTAATATTATATTTCTCATCTCATTCTAAGGGGAAATAAAAACACTTTGTTTTAATGAGAACTTTGTATTAACAGGGTTTGTATTAACACGATTCCACTGTACGAAGAAAAGAGTGTTTCAAACAACATCTACATAAAAGTGCTCAAATAAAAAAGTAAAACACAAATCAATTGAGAAAAACTTGAGAACTGATATTTTTTGTCCAGCATGTGAAGAACAATACAGTGATCCACCATTTGAGTATTGGATTCAATGTAGTGTGTGCATGGAATGGTGGCATGAATCATGTTCTAGTTATGAGAATATTGGTAACTTTGTTTGCGATTATTGTTAGAGTGACCTTGTCTACATATAGGTGTACAATTGACTTTAATAATGATAGTAACAATCTCTTATACTTTACATTTAAACAAATGAACAAGATCTATCTTGTGAAACTGTTATTCTTTATGGACATACCACAGTTCTAGCTAAATATATTATGATAAGTATGAAACAAATTGGACAAGAACATGTATTATAACTTCTATAAGTTTGTCATTTATTTTTAGAAGGTTGTACAGTTTGAAGTTAATGCGAACTTTTGCCCCACTTAAAACGCACTCTTGCCCCACTGTGGGGTAAAAGTGCGTATTTGCATGATATTTTTAAAATATTTTTGGTTTGAATTTAATATTATGTTAGACGTGTGTTACTGTATTATAAGAAACAGAACATAATAAACAATATGTAACCAAATTAACATGTGACTACTGTGATTTACACTCCAGAAAAATACACCAGAAGCTTAGATGCGTCATCTTGCCCCACCTTATTCTAGCGCAAGGAAATAATTAAGTTTCAAAGGCTAATTTTGCAGTAAAACGTGTTAATAAAAGTTAATCATGTATGCAAAAAGGGTTCCAATAAAATCAAATGAATAATTACGTCTACGCTGTGCAGTTTAGGACTTAAAAGTGTTACGTATGTTCATGTAATGTCGTAACCCTCAGGCACTGCGCAATGTGGAGCAGTTTACTAAGCGTTGATAGAAGAATGTAATAATTTTAAGATAATAGCCATGGACAGCCTCGTCTACAACTTATCAAATACAGTAGAAAATCTTTCCAGCAAGTTGTTTGACTCGCACATTATTGTACAAACACGTTCTGCTGTCCAGTGATGGGAAGATATCAGTAACCTGTCCTACAGTTACCATCATTACATGTTTTGTTATGTATTCATCGACTTTCCTTACGTTATGACGTTATGTTCGAGATGCTTAATTCAACAAATAAGTATAATAGGCTGGCAAATAAAGTGACTACCCATTCACTTCGCAATATACGAAATTTTGTTAATGTATTAAATTAATATTGACTTTAGTGAGCGTTGAAAATTATGATATATTCATGTTTTAAGTGGCAAAATTATAAAAAAAAAACAAAGCAGTGAAAATATGCCGATAACACTGTGCAACAAATAAAAGTAATGATTTTGTTTCCGGGCTGAAACGACCTGCTTTTGATTCTCCATTGTGTATGAGAAAAGAATATAACTTACAAAAATTTGTATTAGCTCTGGTTTTATTTATATATCAGTTTTTTAATGAAATTACAACATCCAAAAAATTTAATAATGTGACCATTTTTGGGTGAGCTCGCAATAAAAATTAAATTACATGAGAAATATTTTTTAAATGTCAAAATTAATCAAAATAAACTTTAATAATGAAAACAAACTTAATATTACGGTTTAAATTTTTCCATATCTGCATTTTTACGTGTCTGAACGCTTTCTCTTATAAGCTTATCGCTTGTGGTGTTGGTCTAGAACGTTCCTTGTAATTATCTAACAGCAATCAACATCCCATTTTCCCTGATACCTCTTCTCCGTGGCAGCAATGTCCTGATGAAACCATGCACCATGTTCATCACTTACGTCTCCACAATTTTCTGGGAAGAAATCCAGATGAGAATGGCGAAAATGAATTTTTGAAGACATATTGCAACCTAACTTGTGGTATTTCTCCAAAAGCTTATTTATATTTTGAACATAGTTTTCATCTCTTTTCTTGCCAAGAAACCCCGTAACAAATTTTACAAATGCTGGCCAAGCAGGTTTCTCCTTGTTGTTAAGTACATTCTCAAATGTTTCATTTTTCATCAGCTTTCTGATTTGAGGGCCAACAAAGATGCCTTCTTTCACTTTGGCGTCACTCAGTCGAGGAAATTGTCCTCTAAGATATTGAAATCCTTCACCATTTTAATCCATTGCCTTCACAAAATTCTTTATCAACCCTAATTTGATATGCAAAAGAGGCAGTATGATTTTGCTTCTATCAACGATAGATTTGTGTACATTTTTTTCTCCAGGACAAAGTCCACTGTTTGACCATTCTTTTATTTTGTAATGAGAGTTTCTAGCACGGCTGTCCCATTCGTGTAGAAAACAATATTTTGTGTAGCCTAACTGCATTCCCAAAAGCAAAGCTACAACTTGCAAGTCCCCGCAGATCTGCCATTTATGTTCTTCATACTTAACAGCAACTAAAAATAATTACATATATGGCTCAAAGGAATAGAGGCTAAAGAGTTGCCATTATGAAGCAAAACAGCTTTCAAGCTCAATTTTGACGAATTTATGAATAGTCTCTATTCTTCCGGGTCATACTGTATATTCAAAGCATCCATTAAACCATTAACATCACAGCATGCCACAATATTGTTATTTTTTTTAAATATGGCATCAAACCCTTCTGTTGATCACTGTTATGACTTATTCTAACTTCAGGTAACAATAAGTTCCATTGTTTTAACCTAGATACTAAGAGCTCAGCTTGGTCTTTAGGGAGACTTAAATCTCGAATCAGGTCGTTTAACTCGCCCAGCGTAAGTCTACGTGGTTCACAATGATTAGATGAATCAAAGTCGGGGTCTTGTGATGTAGTAGCCTCACTGTCATCTCCTGATTGAACCTCACTTTCATCAGGAAGCAGTTGATAGTCTTGTGGAGGGTTGGGAACCAGAAGTCCATCACCATGAGGAATAGGCCAAATAGCTGATGGAATGTTCGGGTATTCTAAAGTCCACTTCTTTTTCTTGGAAATGCCATACTGCAAATGCTGTGTCATGCAGAAATAACAGTCATTTACATGGTTTGTTGGTTCCCGCCATACCATAGGTACACCGAAGTTCCCTGCAACCAACTACGAAGATTCACTGAGCACGTAGTGCAACAGATGTGAGGTGTCCATACCTTGTCTTGATCCCCTACCTTGACACCAAAGTAATGAAATTAGGCTGTTTTTACTAACTGTGTTATAGGCCGTTTCTGAGAAGAAAATGTAACTTCACCACATATATAACAAAAGTTGTCAGCACTATAAACACACTTGCGAGGCATGTTTACTGTTTATGTTGCCCAATATACGTTAAGAAACATCTATCACTAAATCACATACCTGACAATGTAGTCAGACATAACCTAACCTCAACTAACACACAGAGTAGTTGTAGACAGGTTTGCGAACTGAAAAAATGTACAATTCCCAATTTTAAACCTAAATTTATCATATCTGTACTGAAACTGTTATATCTTGGAATTAAGAGCTAACTAACAATTTTAAAGTTCCAATTAGTTTTTCATAACTTAAATAGAATACAAATTTGCAACTTTCAAAGAGAAAAACATTTTTATGTTGAACAGTGTAATCAAGCATTATATTGGTCTCATTTTTAAATGTAATTTATTAAAATTGCAAATAATTGTCATAGTATTTCGTCCTTACCACGAAAAAATCTCGATTTTATGAATTTCTGTTTAAAATAATAAAAATTCACACAATTTTATTTTCACTAAATAATTCTGTTCATTCGTGTGAAACTTAACACAAATATGTTTGTAACTTGAAAATTATTTACGCAATGTCTAAGAAATCAGATAGATAATTTATTACAGGTTACGTGTAGTAACAAAGTGGATATTTACGTACTTTTCTGTGCTAAAATGATGAGAATATTTACTCAGAAATTAATACGTAGAAACATTTGTCAATATCAAAAACAATATTTATATATCACATTTTTCTAACATAAGATACCGTAATACCTGCTTATGCAGGATGTCCCAAAATAACGTTTAAAGCCGTCACGTTGTAGGAAGTACAAAGACGATTAAAACTGTATACGCACTTATGGTCGCAGAGGTTGGCAAGTACATGTAAACTAACCCACATATTGCGGTCAATATGTGTTGAAGTAGAAACAACTGGTGCAGTACACGAAATCTCTCCTACTCTCTTGACTGCTCTCTTGACACGTATATATGTAATAGCATAGAAGCACATAAGTGTAACTTTGCCAGTTGGGTGGCGGCATACGTCAGTGTCTTTGGAAGAGCGACAATAATGAATGAGGGTGAGACAGATGATTATGGAACTGACCCGGTACCACAGGACAGTGTAAACTACAGCTTCCCGTGATATTCAGTTGGCCTGTGGGATCATGGGAGTGACACCTAGGGGGCATGAAACCGCAGACGCCTTTGTGGTGGAATGCCAACGATAAGTAATTATCGATTCACCCAAGACAACCAACTCGCCCTACTTGTTGCTGATGGAAGTGTGTTGTCACAACAACGCATATTCCGCACTGTACAGACCTCCAATTGTGTGTCAAATTGAGGGCTATACACACACACACACTCAAGCTATTCAGGATACGTTATATATTTACGGTAATAGCTTGCAAAAAATTAAGTCTTAAATGTATTTGTAATTTTCCGTTAAGTGAATTTAGTAGGGGTAATACCACCCTAAATACTGATTTCAAAATATTTCTCGAAATTACTACGCCTATTTGGTCTTTCATTGTTTTGACTACTATATATGCGGCAGTTGCTAGATTCTAGAGGTATCTTGATTGATAAATAAATAAATTAAATTTTAATTTGATTGTAAATGTAGCATTACTTCCACTTGAAAGGGCTTGTTCCTGAGTTTTTTTTTCAGACTTGTGACAATAACTCCAACTATTTTTAACCAAAAGCTTTGAAAAAAATTGAGTCAATGTGCAGTCACACGATACACAATACTGTGGATACGTTTTTTTTAAAAGTATAATACCATTCGTAAGAAAAAAAAAAAAAAAAAAAAGCTTCGAATTGCTTATTTTCACGAGAAAAAAACGTGGTTATTTGGGTGAAATTATCTAATAATAAACGTTCAGCATATTTCTACAAAAAATTCAGCTACACCTTATAACATACAAGTGTCAAAACTGTGGAGCGAAATTTTTATATAAATATTAGATAGCAATAAAAATATTTTCAAAATCATAGCAAGAATCAGTAACAAGGCCTTATAAGTCCGGCAAATTGTGTTAAGTGTTTCAAGGAATTGTACGATTCGTGGAAAAATTATCGACGCCCAGTTTTCCTTTCCGTGCGTCCGGTAGAAAGGGGCTAGTGACTGAGTAGATGAGCGAACAGTCAAGTGACTGATTGGATGAGTGAGCAGACCAGTGAAAGTGGAATAGCAATCAGTCTAGTGACTGAGTAGATGAGCGAGTAATCTAGTGACTAAGTGCATAAGCGAGCAGTATTGTGACTGAGTGAATGAGCGTGCAGTCTAGTGACTGGGTGTATAAGCGAACAGTCAAAGACTGGGTGGATTAGTGAACAGTCTAGTGACTAAGAGGATGATAGTGAACAGATTACTGACTGGTGGATGCGTGAGCAGTCAAGTGACTGAGTGGATGAGCGAGCAGTCTAGTGACTGGGTGGATGGCGAATAATCTTGTGACCGAGTGAATGAGCGAGCATTCCAGTGAAAGAGGATTAGCAAGCAGCCTAGTGATTGAGTGAATGTGCGAGCAGTCAACGACTGAGTGGATTAGTGAACGGTCTAATGACTGAGAGGATGATAGTGAACTGTCTACTGAGAGGTGGATGCGCGAGCAGTCAAGTGACTGAGTGGATAAGCGAGCAGTCTAGTGACTGGGTGAATGAGCTAACAGTCTAATGACTGGGTGAATGAGCTAACTGTCTAATGACTGGGTGGATGCGTGAACAGTCTAGTGACTGAATGTATGAGCGAGCAGTCTAGTGACCGAGTGGATTAGCGAGCAGTCTAGTGACCAAGTGTATGAGCGAGCAGTCTGGTGACCGAGTGGATGAGCGAGCAGTCTAGTGACTGAGTGGATGTGCGAGCAGTCTAGCGACCGAGTGGATGAGCGAGCTGTCTAGATACCGAGTGAATGAGCGAACAGTCAACGACTGAGTGGATTAGTGAACGGTCTAATGACTGAGAGGATCATAGTGAACAGTCTACTGACTGGTGGATGCGCGAGCAGTCAAGTGACTGAGTAGATGAGCGAGCAGTCTAGTGACAGAGTGGATGAGCGAACAGTCTAGTGACTAGGTGGATGACAGTGTACGTCAAGTGACTGTGCTAATGAGCGAACAGTCTATTGACAGAGTGGATGAGAGCGAACAGTCTAGTGGCTGAGTCGATGAGCGAGCATTTTAGCGACTGACTGGATGAGAGAGCATTGTGGTGACTCAGTGGATAAGCGAGCGATCTAGACTCTGAGTGTATGAGTGAGCAGACTAGTGACTGAATGAATGATCTAACCGTCTAGTGACCGAGTGGATGAGCAAACCGTCCACAGTCCGAGTGGATGAGCGAGCAGTCCAGTGACCGAGTGGAAGAGCGAGCATTCTAGTGACCAAGTGGATGAGCGAGCAGTCTAGCGAAAACAGATGGGCGATCAGCCTAGTGACTAAGTAGACGGGCGAGTAGTCTAGTGACTAAGTCGTAAAGCAAGCAGTCTAGTGACTGAGTGGATGAGCGAGTATTCTGAGTACTGAGTGGATGGGCGAAGAGTCTAGTAACTGAGTGGATGAGATAGCAGTCTAGTGAAAGTGGATTATATTAGCAAGCAACCTTGTGACGTGAGAAAGCAGTCTAGTGACCGAGTGTACAGGCGAGTCGTCTAGTGAAAGAGGATTAGAATGCAGCCTAGTGACTAAGTGGATGAGCGAGCGAACTAGTGACTGAGTGGATGAGCGTGCATTTTAGTAACTGAGTGGATGACCGATCAGTGTAGTGAAAGTGGAATATATTAGCGAGCAACCTTGTGACTGAAAGGATGAGCAAGCTGTTTAGTGACCTAGTGGGTGAGCGAGTAGTCTGGTGACTGAGTGGACGAGCGAAGTAGTCTAGTGACTGAGTGAATGAATGAGTAGCCGACTGGATATTGGTATATTGCGAGCTGTGTGTTTGGGTCAAGCGTGTGAACATGACTTTCATTCTCAATAAATGTGAAAAATACCGCATTCTAAGCTCAATGAAAGGTGTTACATTGTCGAAGTATGTTTTTGAATCGTCGGAAAATATGTGGCGTATTACGCAACAGTTCGTAACCCGCCGCTGTTAGTTCATATGCGTTCACCGGCATTTCAATATGAGTCAAGAAAACGTGGCTCTGATGCGATCTAACAAAAGAAATCAAACTTAATAGTCATGTCTCCCCTTGCACTTTGCAAAGTTTCATTTCCGGACACACGTTTACTAACAATAAATGTAGGGTTTTGTATTTCCCACCTCCAAGTCAATTCACGACCACAAATTCTCAAAAATTCTCTAAATTAGAACAAAAATACGACCTGTGATTTTATTTAATATTTTATTTTATGTCAATTTTTGCATTTTACTTTTACGATATCTTAATAACGTGCAGCTCCCTATGAAAACAGAAACAGTTAGCAACAGTACAAATCAAAATTTAAAGACTAAGGACCGTATCTATAGACCTCTTTCGAATGACGACCAACTGCTCGCCAACGCTTTCTTTATGGTGATAGCAGTTGCTTGTCATTCGAAAGAGGTTTATAATATCGGCCCTAACTTTCTTAGTGTAATGCTTAGAGTAAAACTGTGATCTACTTATTATAGCTACACTATATTTTACTCTTCCGTGGACAGTTTACTGCAATAACAATTAATGTGATTAATTAATCTCTCTTAAGAAGTAAAAATAATATAATACAGTATTTACTTACATTTTGTTTCATGTCCCCAAGTTCATATTTTAGGTTTAAGTTTTCTTGCCCGAGTTCATTCATCTTTAATAAAGAACAACTCTGATTAGCAAACTGGTAACATTAAATAAAATTGTTTTATAAAATATGTTTGTAATTGCACATATCAAGAAAATGTAAATATTAGGATGATATTTTAACAATTAATGTTTCTAACATTTTTATAGTATTGTGGCATTACAATTTACAGTATTACTAAATCTCGTTTGGAAACATGAAATGCCATAGACTTAACAGTATTTAATAAATACTGAGCAATATTTACATACCTTACGTTCCTTGCTTAAAAGATCATCTTTCAAATCCAAGATTTGTTCAGTAAGTGTTACCACCTTAAAAAATAAAACACGTCATTTATGATTTTATAACATGTTTATAACTATCAAAACACATAATTACCGAAAGAAGTAAATATGTCGGTGAAATCATGCAATTTCCCTTCATTGAAATAGTTTACTAATTAAGGTGTTATTTATTGACACTTATATGCAGCAAATATCAGTAGCTACCGGTGTGTTGATGCAAGCAAGCACGGTTGTAGGTCCAGAGAACTCTGTAGGTTGTTGTGCTAGTTGACACTACATCAACAGATAAACATCTCCTCAGGCGCCAATTACAAGTGAATGCTCACAAAACTGGCAGATCTTTCATGATCATCGCGGCGTGTGCACGAGGCGTGTACAGTGCTGAACATATGCAGTCTTCCCTTGCAGCAACCCAACAGCTGCCCTGGCAAATATATCACTAAGAAATATTAATACGTTATTGTATATTATATACGAGAGAAGGCCTGTTCCAACCGGAGAAAGCTCATCGAGTCGTAGTTCTGGTCAACCTAAATGATGTGAAGCTAGCAGTAGTTTCTACAGTTGCGGACAGAATACAGGGAATAAACCTGAGTGCTACGAGCAAACACCTAGACCATTGCACAGATGTCCGCCACACTGCAGATACTAATCTGACCAGGAACCTGACATGTATATAACCACCTGCGATTCGCTGAGAAAAAAGAGAAAAATACAAACATCTCCATATCTCTATGTATTTCAATCTATGGGTCATTCGGGGTCAAGTGAGCACTAAAGATACAACCTTTGAAAAAAAATCACTAGCCGTAACTGCATACAAGTCACCATTAACAAGAATAACTTTACTACTTGTATGGTTGGTAGCGATTCACTGCATGTAGTTCCGTGTGTTTTCCTATTTAAATGCATTAGTGAAAGAACATCAGATGAAATAGACCTCTCTGTATTTAATATACTTCAAGATATTTATTTATGAAGTTATTAACATTTCTACTTGCAGTATATAGAATTAATTGGTGCCAGAAGAATGTGACGCTATCGCCGGCCTCAGGTCATCTTGCACGTTACCACTTGCTCCGCGCTTCAAACAGTTCAAAATTCCACCGACAGGTGGCATCAGAGTTAGGTTTTCGCAGTTTTATCACCGCTTCGCCAATTTGCATAATTTGCGTGTGTTTTACATTGTGTGTATGTACATATTCTAAAGTATTGGAAATTACTATGAATATCACTGCCAAATTATGTGAAACAATCGGTATTATGTAAATTATGTTGTACGTTTTCCTGCCTAGAAACAACATACTTTTTATTCCACACATATGGAAAATACGTTATTTATTGTTTCTCTTAAGTGCGTCGTCGTTCGTGGCAGCAGAACTGAACGGAAATTGAATTCTTGAATTGTGTGAGTCATGTGTGTTTTTAGTGGCAGTTTTGAGTTACAAATTCAAATAAACTATGTCCGCATTTACGTGATTCAACACGGCAATATCTAGTGCGTGTTGTATTAATTAGTGGATGGACAGAAACCAATATTATGAGTCATTAACCCGAAGATATTTGTAATTAATATTACTATTGATTATATCTTCTATTTTGCCCCTGTGCATTTAATGAGTTGCTACTGTAGACAAAATTTATCGAAGCAATATACTGTACATGTATACATTGTACGACCCTATGTGAATAAAAGTACGTTGCAATATTTATGTTTACTTTCGGTGGAAAGATATAAACTGGCAGAAAATAGGAATTCATCAGGGCTATTTTGAGTGTTAATTTATTCCGAATCACCTATAACAATCTACCCTTGTACGATTACACTATCCCATCAATACTTCTGTACATATAGTCGTACATCTCGCCAAATGTCTACGCATATGTCGATATACCTGTGTAATTTTCCGTGCGTATATTAATTATGTATATTTAATTATCGGTATATGTATACATGTATCGGTTTATATTTGCTCTAAATATAAAAAAATATATTTGATATACGTATGAGTACAGATTTGTATTTTAAATATAAACTATTTTCGGGTTTGATCAAACGTGTAATGAATAAGTTCAGTTGAAAGATCCCGATGCCAAAATTGAATCCATCTTGCTTTGCTAGGCCCGAATTAAAAAAAAAAAAAAAAAAAAAAAAGATGACCGTGAGATAGAACTCTCGTATACATTTTTTCAGCTTATTACTCTGTTCGATATAGTTTACAAACATATCATATTCCATTCCGTTTTAACAAGGTATACGCTATAGAATTTCCGATGATATAATTTAAATGTTTAAAACGTTTACATATATCGAATAACACAAATTAATGATATAATAATTTTCCCTTGTGTTTTCGTCTAGCATGGTGGATATACAACGATAAAGAGTAGTTAAATCAAAGTAGGATAATATTTATTTCTATAAGTCTAGTAGTAAGACAGTAAATTAAAGAACTGAATAAAATATTAACAAAATGTATAAAACCGAAGTAATCATAGTAAGTACTACTATCGCACCGAGTTAGATGGAATTCTGATTAATGGATCACTTATATATCTCATGTGATAAAGAAATTATAAAATTTCGACACTGTGTATCTAATAACATAGGGTCAACAAAATACATAAAAGCCATGTCTCTCTATTAAGTAATGCATGTGTACCGAGTTTGATGAAATTATCTAAAATGGTTATTCAGGTATCTCCTGTTATCGAAAATGTCGAAATGGTCACACTACCGTAATGTAAATATGACACAAATTTTAAAGGAAAATCCAGTTAAATTTATAAGTAATAAATGAGTACTGAAGTAATTAAAATTTTGAAAAACTGTTCCTTAGAAATTGCCTGTGTTAATAACTTTGAATCATGAACAGTAAATGAACAAAGCATGCAAAAATCGAGGCAAATTAGTAATAAATATGTGTAACATATTTGATTAAATTCGATAAAAATATTCTTAAGATGTACAGTATAACGATAAAATTGTAAACATGACCGCCATTTTGAGTGTGTGTGTATGCATATATATATATATATATATGTACACACACACATACACACACATTGACATGTGCGCACGGTTACAGGGATTAGTGGTGATTGTTGGGATGCAATGTGACACAGTTGGCCTACGTGGTTAACTCGTTGGAGCGTAGGGTCGTGGTCGACTACTAGGCTATAACCCTGTATCCGCTGTCATAAATGGAACATAGTTTAAATGCACGCTGGACAGTAACGGGCCGTCCCACACCAGGCCATACACAAAAGATAGCTCTGAGTTTAACTGAACTCTAATGGGGTTCAGTACGTCCATATATTACACAGGATACTGATACAAACTATAAAAGGCAAAGTACACTGGAGCATGACCCTGTGGTACATGCAGAACAGAGGCGAATGAAGGTCGCTACGACGCTACCCTTAAGTTCCCCATGATAAGGTACGTACATAAAGTACACAACACAGACATAATCCAGATGCGCAACGAGTGTAGTACAATAAACACAATGCGATGATACACAAATGAAGCGAGCATGTAACTCTGAGCCTTGCACTGGCAGAATTGCTGTACGAAAACACCTCTCGGGTGAGCTGAAAACTACATGCATTTCGAATCCGGTCGGGCGAGAGTCTCTCCGAAGGACCGCGTACTCGGCGAGCGGCGAGAGAAAATGGTTCCAAAAAAAATCAATAACTACGGCAAACCCGCAGAGCCGCGTGACGCGCGACTGTCCAATATGCCCGCTTGAGAGAAACTGTCCAGCCTTGGTGTGGCGCTGTCCGCGTGCGCCAAAACCTTCTGGTAAAATGAGAGTGAAATGATGATTACGAGATTTATACAAAACACATTATTACATGACACTTCAGAAACAAGACAATGTAGTCACCAGTAACGTCTGCAAAAGTAATACAATTTTTACGAAATAAAAATTATTAATTTATTTTAACCACTCTTAAAACACCACTACGTGAAAAATCACTTCTAATACATAGCTTCGCTAATATTATTTTTTCCAGAATGCATGTCTATACAAAAAAAATTTCATTCACTTGATTATATAAACATTAAAGAAGTGTGTCATGAAATTAATTTTTCTGTTATTATTTAACAATTATTAACGAAAGAATAATAAAAGGTGGCACGGTAAAAATATATAATACATAATTTGAATTGTAGAACATTGAACAACATGTAAATAAGTTATACACTGAGCTACAATACACTTAAGAAAATAATTAACTTACTTTATTTAAGGCTTTGTTTTCTCGCTCAAGCGAATCCCCGGTTTCATTGTTCTTGTGAAGTTCGTCTTTGACTTGCAGTATCTATGACAAACAAATATTCGCTTAAGTTATTTGATTCAAAGCTTAAAATAATTTAACATTGGTTAATCATTTTATCTTAAGGTAAACCATTCATTTATGATTGATGTAAAGTCGCGTATTTAAATTTAAATTTTAACCGTCAAGTCAGCCCTCAGTATAAAAAAATACCTATTTAAAAATAAAATTTTAGATTTTTTGTTTATAACGATAGTATTACACGTATAATTACAACAATTGATAAAAGATTATGTGAAACGTAACGCTAAAATGATTACATAATTGAAAAAAGTAACTATTAAATTTGTGTTTTGGTATAAGGTTTTACGACTTTAAGGTGATTTCATTAAGCATATATGCCGAACATAGGTTCAAAATATATTTCAGAAAATTATTTGTCTTGTGTTTTTGAGGTTCCAGTAAACCTGTAACCAGTGTATTTCTTGTAATGTTACTGGCATTGAGAATATTATCGCCTTATGCATTACTTCTCAAAATTTTCTTAGTACGGTTTTAGGCTTATTCTGAGTTCATTTTCCCTGCGAAATAAAGTTGTTACAAAATAATATTAAGTTCTAAACAACTGTTTTTTATTGTAAGCTTAAAACAGATGTCTTTTGTCGTTACGAGTCGGCAAAAATCTGTGAGAATTTAGCATCATCTCGGGTGTAGTTTGAAGGACATGTAAATATATCTACTCTACATTTAAATGGAAAGGAAATTATGTTTCTATCTCAACGACACAGCTTAACTAAATGGAGATAATAATCTCCACAACTATCTTACTTATAAGCCTACTCGTGGTACCGGTATTAGGAAGACAGGAGGTAAAGGGACGCGCAGGCCTCCACTTCCCCTGCACGACCGCATGACGTCACGTGGAACTCGAGCCCCCAGCCTTGAGGGTGCCACATTCCACAGCTGCTACAGTTAGCGCAAGGGACGGGAAGAATGCGACTTAAAGGCTAGCAGATGTTAGATTTAGTGAGGCAAAATCAGTAAAAAGAAAATGTCACACTGTGCGGTGTTTGGCTGCAACAACAATAGACGTAACATATCATATGTTAAATTCTATCACTTCCCCGTAGACGAAGAAAATGCAAATAAATGGGTTGTTTTATGCAGACGGCCAGATCGTATAAACTCTAAAACAGGTATCTTAAAATATATTTTCCATATACGCCATTGAAGTTATTTATGTTTAGTACCAAAGCTACTTAGTGTTTTTTTGTTTTATTTCATCACATGTTTGTACAGTATATTTTAAAGGCAATTCGTATTTCAAAGCTTGGAAGAAAAACTTCTTCAGTATTCCCCGGAAAACTCAAGAAAGTTAAGGAAAGATGCTGTTCCCAGTTTGTTTTTGCCTAAATTGTCTCACAACTTAACTCGGGGTTACTAAACTTAAGTCATATTAAGGTATGAAAGAGAGAAGTTGGGGGGGGGGGGGTTATAAGTCACAGTAGCTACAAACAAGTATTTTGAAAAACAAAGTCAGTTACGACAGACGTATAGTAACGAATACATGTAATTCGAATTTCATGGTTCAAATATGTCAGGCCGTTTTTTTATTATTACGTATTACTTCTCCGGATAAATTATTTCGTAGTTGTAAACTGCTTGCATTACTCGCGTCACTATAATATTGCAGATTGCTAATAGTAATCCTGGTTAGAGAGATAGTGCTCACATTTACATGTGAATAGAGAATATTGTCAATATTTGTACAGGCCCGTAGTCAGGTCACAATTCGCCCAGATGCTCACGTAAGTGTACGGTAATTTTCCACAGTTAAAACTGTCCATTAAAAAATTGAAAAGAACATATTTGCCGTTAGTAAATATTTTAGCATAAGCGTTTAGCACTCATGCAAATCAATAAAAAAACTACGACATTGAGAAGCAGTCGATTAGCTAATTGATTAATTTGAATATTACAAAATATTTATGTTACTAGAAATCCACCCCACTCTGTCGATTAAACTGTACAACAAGTTAACACAAAAAAGTAATGTTACAAAAATCGGAATGAAATAAACCATTTATAACAAAGCATAAATCATGTACGTTTGCTAATTGTAATGACATCACCACTCAAAAAATTAAAATTCTCGATAGAGATTGAAACCATAAAACTATGAACGTCGCAGCTTGCGCGACGTGATACATCACTTGGCGTAAGATGCGCAGATGATTACGACCAAAAAATATACTTCGTGCTGGTAGCTAAACAAAATTGTTTATTTACGTATTATTGTCCGTTCAGTTGCTTCATACCGACTATTTCTTCGTAACCACGAAACTTAAAATAAGCCTCCTCTGGTTTTGCATGTTGCGATGCACTTACCATGTCTGAGAGAGAGGTAAGTGCGTCACTGTTTTGTGTCTGCAAGCGTACACCATCTTGTGTTGTATCACCAAGGCACTGCAGTGCCTGGCTGACTTCACTCATGACAGCTACCATCGCTGCCTCTCTGTGGTACAGCTGTAGACAGAGAAGTTGGGCTCACAGATCTCCACCTAGCGTTATAGTCACGTCTGCAGTCAGTGTTATATATATATATATATATATATATATATATATATATATATATATATAAAGTATTAAAGGTCAACTAGTAATTGTTATATTTTTCATATATCGGGGATATTTCTCTAAATATATTAAGGTACGAGGTTAAAGGAAAGCTAAGTAATAATAAACCAAAAAAATATTTCGTTTTATTTTAAATAGAAAGTTTTCGACATAAGCAACATATATGTCTGCATATGTTTCACAAATATAAGAATATTTCCCTAGTATCAAGAATGATGTTTGCAGGGAGGATAATGAACATGTTTATGTTTTGTTTTCTTAACGATGATAGAAGTTACATGAAAGGGAAAAAAAAAACAATTTCATTACTATAATTATTGACGAAGGTTTTGGAGTAAAAACACTTTTTGAAGTCCGAGAAGCTCAGGACAACATGGAAACGTAAATAAAATGACGAAATATATAATGCAATCAGCACTGGATTGTTCAGATATTTTCGTTGACAATTTGATTCAACAACATAATTCGTTGATCAAATAATAATGTAGGTGTACACTAAGAATTATTATAATTGCTTAAATATCACGTGCACCAAACTATTTGACTAATGTTTATTTCCTACCATTTATTAAATATCACTGTAATTTCAATTCTACAATAAATAGCGAAAGCTCATTTTTCTATGTTCTAAACAAAATATTACTAAAAATGTAAACAATATAATTACTCTAACCGTACGTTTTGCGCGATTTAGTTTTCCAGATAGTCTGCTTCCTACAGCATGAGAAAAATGTACCAAAGTACTCTTACTACTTTCTTTTTCGCAAGTGTTTTGTAGTTCCAACTGAGCCATACACCTCCCTACACTCTTAATGTTTTAGTTAGAACAACTTCTCCTGGAGAGAGATGGAAGGAAAGACGTTCTCGAAGAATGGGGAAATACGTACAAACAAGCTCTTTACATGGAAGTCTGAATAAGATAAGGAACAACAGTTGACATTCTTACAATCACCGACTTGCTTCTACGGTGAAAATAAATTCCACTGTTTGGCTTTGGCTATCAGTTCATATAGGTAATTGAAACATATTTCCCTCCATAACATCACAAAGGCTACACACCTTGATGTAAGAAATAATTACTTGTGAACATTGGCTGAAGTTGCGTACTATTCATAAAGTTTGTAGTACTTTATATTTTAAAAATGTGTATGATGTTTATACAAATAAATTATGTAATTTTGAAGACTGCAACAAACTGCAAAACGTATACGAAGGTATATGAATGGAAAGCACAAACCGATAAGATAATATTTGTGTTTGTGTTAGGAAGGTTACCGAAACATTATAATTGAAACAAGAATCCACGTAAATCTACTATGCAGCAAAGAAAAAGTTATTACGTCAGCAATAAAAGTATCTCAGGAAACAATCGCAGTGAACAAATCTGTTATCAATTCTTTGGCATGCATTGTGCTGCATCAATTTGGTGTAATGTTTTAATAACTGACAACGTCCCTTACACAAAATCAAATTTTGTACAGTTTAACTTCCATAATTATAGCGATAGTGCACAGCAATGAATGACACACTAAATCTGAGATAGGTTAAGAAAATACATTGTCTGGTAACAACTGTATCACAGCACTTGTTAGATAAAATTTAAGGGCTACTTACCGAGTCTTTATTTTCTTCAGATAATGCTTCTGTATCAGGAAATATCAGAAGAGCCAGAGAAAACACGCTAATGAAGTAGGAGGCCATGTCAGTACAGCTACTGTAAATAATAACTCTCTCACAATGACACACTTCTGTACACACACTCTATTACGATACTCGTAAGTGTAGCACGCTGTTCTTCGTTGAGAATATTGTTCCATAGATATTTGTACAAAATATCAAACGATTGAAATAAATAATGTGCAATTATTTTAAATTACAAATAAATATTACCGTTTAGATAGTAACATTGTGTTTGTGACATTGCAAAACAGTCGAATATTAATTTCGTCTAAACATAACTTTATTCATATCAAATATTTATACGTATATTATAAATTACAGTAAAGGAAACTGAACACTGTTGTGACAGATAAATTTAACAGTAATTTTTTCATTAGAAAATCTGCAATATTAGTAGTTTTTATAAAAGTATTAAATGTCGTGGATCTTTTCAGAGGTTTCGCTATCATTTAATGTCAGTCAGAGTGGTGATACATATCATTCTCATGTACACGTGTATATGGTTAATGTTAAAATTTTAATATATTAAGGTTAAAAATACAAATCAAAAACTATGAATTTTCCAAGGAAATAAAGAAATTAACTATTTGTGATACTATTAACAAATATTTAAATTAAGGTAATTATAAAAGAGTATTTCACAATACATTCAGTGAAGATTAATTTCAACCCCTAAATGTTTTCGGACGAAATTTTCAAACGAATACCAATTATTGGTAAAATGTTATCTAAATTAGTAATTTGCTCTATTGCTTAGAAGTCAAATAAAAATTTTAAACATATTTTTGCTAGATTAATTGTAAACCGACATCTGTTATTGAAATATACATTTTTGACGGACTATATATTTTTTGGATTTAATGCGTATTCTGGAAGATGTTTATTTATTTATTTATTCAGCGACCCATGTTCACCCAGTACTGACAGGGTTTGGAATTTTCAAGCTATGTGCAAACATATAACAGTACATAATTTAAAATTATATATATGCATGAATATACACAGCACTGATTTCTTATATTGTTAAAATTATTATGAATTCACTATGTTAAAATGTACGCACGATGAGCACGGTATAATAAAAAAATAAAGAAAAACTTCAATGAAAATAACTACGATTATCTCATTCCTGAAATATGATTTAAAAATTACCAAGTTGTTAAGAGCTTTACTCACAAGCAAACATACGCCAAACAAGTATATAAGCACACAAAACTGAACCACTTTTCTGCCTATTACCTACTCTGTTTCCAGTTCCAGTAAAGCTCGTCTTTACACAATTATGTGATTCTATGAATTTTTATAAATTTATGAAATTTATATCAAAATTTATACGTCTTTTATAGCGAGCATACAATTGGTAAATCATTATTTCATTAATGTGTGTAGATTTAGGTCAGTAATGAAATGGAAACAGTAACTTTATTTGTATTACACATTAAAATTTTTGATAAATTCAAATACAAATGAGATATAAATATTTTATTTTCAACGGCATGGTTTCAACAGCTTAACAATTACACCAGCACTCAACTAAACAGTTCACTAGCTGATTATGCTCCGAGGCAGTAAGCCTAGGGTTCACCGGAGTAATAAGGTTTAGAAGAAAATACAGCTCTGTAGTTGATTCAACAGAAGTTCCTAAACGATCTATTCATGTAGGCTACTTGTGGTCACTACACTCCTGTTAGTTAGACTTCCTGGAACATAGTGCAGTTACACAAGGTCTTCTTTGTGCACTATCTATGTGAAATACTAGACCTTATAGCCATCAATGTACCCACACTACTATCATTGTTCTAGCAGCTGCCTCACCTGGTGCAGGTAGGTGTAAGTGGTGTTAACAGACGTCTCACACAGCAGCAATCAATGTTTTATGACAAGAAGCTTATTGTACAGTATAAGACTGAAGAGAAACACCAATGCTACAAGGACACTGGTGGAAACATGTCAGTATGCTAACCTTATGTAAGGTCACAGAAGTCATCAGTGTGCACTTTGTGCAGGCGAGCTGATAGCAGAAACCTCGTGATACAACGACGCAAGTGTTTCTGTTAGTCTTTGTTGTTCCATCTTAACTACTCTCTTTTCTGATTAATTCATATAAAATATTCAATGTATTATCACAGTTATGAAATCATCCAAACAGAACTTTATATTTTTAGAAGTTAACATTTACGTTTATTATTCAGAATTTATGTTATTTTCGGTTATACAATTCAGAAAATATCACTATCTCTATAAGTTGAGATAGTGTCAAATGGCGGAAATTGTAAGACTTATTTAAACAAATCCTTATAGTTGGACAAATAATCACCGAAGCATTACATTTAGAGTTAAGTAATGCTAAATGTCCGTAGTTTCCAAAAATAACACAAAATGAATTGTGTTCACTGTCATATTTTGAAAACTTGTAAATGATTCCAGCAAACATTGGTAAGTAGGAAATGTGAATTGGGTCTTTTTAAAACATAAATTATGACTTTAAGGTCAAAAAGAGACGTTTTCAAAATGGTTGCCATACAAATGTACGAAATTAATTTGTAATACTTACAACACTGTTCCACCAATTACAACAAAATAACTGATGTGTAGAAGCTCTAATTTTATATTCAGGTAATGTCATACAACGTTGTCATCGGGAAATCGGCGTAATGCCTAACTATTTAGGCATTACGCCGTTAGGCGTTACGCTGTTCAGCTCTACGCAGTTAGGTTTTGCAGTGTTAGGCACTGCACCGTTTGGCACTAAGCCATCAGGCACTACGCCGCTAGGCACTACGTCGTTAGGCATTATTAATAAACAAAATAAAATTGTACACATAAATGATAGTTTGATTTCAATTATTTTATGTAAAAGGAATACCGTTATTTATTTATAATATGAGCTGGATCGGATATAGACCTACAAAAGCTGGTGCAATATGGCAGCAAACAGCGATAAAATTATGAGGAAAGACTTGGTAGCAGTATAGTGAAACAAGTGAAGAAGTCGCACGATGTCACCACGTTGACTCCGCTGTTACCACGTCAAACGTCTAGGTCACACATCAGGGAAAAAAAAAAGCCAACTGAATGCTGGTCTGGCCGGAACAAAAAAAAATTAATAGTAAAACAATTTTTAAAATACGCTTTTATTTAAATACTCTAAACAGAAGAAAGTAAACTTTAAATTAAATTGAATCCATCAATGTATTTCATTACACAATTTATGTGATACAAATGTTAGTCGCGAGATTTACACATTTTATAAAAAAAATTTTTTTTCTTAAAAATCTTATGTCAAGATCAAGTTACATATTGTATTCTAGTTTATCTACACAGGTAAATCTAGCGACAAGCTTATATATCATATGCATTGTGTAGTGTCGAAATTAGTTAAAATACTACCCCGCTAAATCTTACCGTTTATCCGGGCAGAAGTACACTATCTCCTTGAAGAGCTGAACACGGACGAACGTTTATTCGTATTCGTCTCAGTAAACCATTTCATTTGATACCCACATCATGGGAGTGCATAAGAAATAACTAGTCTGCCATCTTGGGCGGTCCACCATATAGATTGAGAATGACGTCACTTAGCTAACCATGCATTAACATCCAAACTAAACGTGTATGCAAAATTTCAACTCAAACGGTTGAGGACAACTGCCTTAAAATTCAGTTGCAAGATTTAACCCGAAAAAATATACAAACGTCGCAAGTTAAATAAAAAGTTGTAAAAAAAGGAAAGGGGAAACTGACAATACTATAGTGCGTCTAACGCTTAGATTGCAGTACAGAGTTATACAGATCTTCGCTCTCTCTTTCCAATGTACGATAACTGCCGTTAGCACTGTCCTTGTTTCTCCGCGCTGTTGCCAACAATTCGAAAATATCCACACTGTAACTTGATCTTTAAATTTCTGCATCATTGTACAGCAACGAAACGCGCATCGCGTGGAATATTTGTTTCATCATCTACTACACAATTTTAAGGGGTTAAAAAATATTAAGAAACAAATATTTTGAACTTAGTACTGTTTTCATGCATTCTTAAATATATCACATCATGACTTACGAATCTAAAGCAAATTCGTATCCAGATATTTATGGTCTGTAATTTCATATGTCTGGATACCAACGAAGAAATATTAAGGCTAAAAATTTTTTTTGTAAGTTATACAGAAATTTTTTTCTAACGTTATTTGTGTTTTTTAAAAAATGGAAACATCAAAATGTTGGTCAGTGAGGAACTCTTTTGTTATTGAAGTTAGATCGCGGAAGAAAGTGAGGAAGTTGTTCGTAATTCGCTAAATCTATTTTAAAAGCAACCCCACCACAATAGCTTCAGCCGTTTTCTTGTTTGTAACTGCGAAACGTGTGGTGTATTATTGTCAGGTGCTCACCACGGGTTCGCCCTACACCTGAGTGTCCCTCGAAGTGTTGGCTGAAGAGAACTAACGTTCCGTTATCTTTGCTGACTATGAGGTTTTGTCTGGTAAGGTTAGTTAATAAGATACAAGCTTCCTTTAGTCAGCAGTTTACTTCGTTCCGTAATCTAAACTGATTCATGAGTGAAACTACATGTTCTATGGTCAAGCGATTCGTTGTGCATGGTGACTGATATAGAAGCAACAATTTCGTGTGTTATTATTAGTTAACACTTATTTGTATGCAGTCCAAAACAATGAATGACAATATATGTATGTTATTAGAAAGAGAGCGAAATACTGTGTTAATCTTATTTCAGTATTTCTCACGTAGGAACGCATTAAGGTAGCTTTAGAAGAAACAGGATGTTCCAAATAAACTATTCACCTTAATAGGAAGAAATAATAGCAGCACAGTATATAAAACTAACATGAAAAATTTAAACCATAAAGGAAATACAAACAATTGTAATTCCCATAAACAAATTTAAGGCCGTGGCCCTTCATTTATACTGCTTGTATAATTATTTTTTCAAATTCTAAATTAGAGTAAGTACAAAAATTACTCTCACTCAGTTTGTTTATAAGGTTTTACTACTATGCCCTATAATTATTTTCATGACAAAAAAATTACCTGATTTCGATAAGTCGAAAATTCTTTTAATATTGTAATTACATTCAACTTTATGTTTAAGCATTGAAAAACTACATAAGATATAGTAAAACAAATTTCAGCAATGATGGAATAGAGATAGTTTGATACATGCTCTCGCATAGGCTTAAAATATAATCAAAGAAGTAGTGGGCATGAGTGATACTGCCTTAGTTGACATCACAACAGAACATTAATTTACACTCTTTTGCTTAATAACATCGCACTCTCCCGCTTTAAAATGTACTTAGCAGACAATAAGTGACGAAATATTTCCACACGACATTGGTTTTGAATGATCATATGCACAATCTTAAACATTACTCGAACCTCATTTTTTCTTCAGACAGACGCTACTAAAAAGAAAGGAATCTTCCGTTGTATCACTAGAAGCTATAATGATCAAAACGTACGTGGTAATAATTATTTCTTTATGAAGTGCCCATTACAATTCACGTAGTGAATTAATATCATTAGAGTGTGTGAATTGTTTTTCACTTTAAAGTAATGTAAAATGTCATTAAGAGCATATTTTGAAGCAAAATTTTATACAAATTGTAATATCAACTAGGAAAATAAAAAATATAAAATTTTAAAACTCAAAATCTAGAAGCAGTACATCAACCGAACGCCTACGCATCTGCGATCTGGCAATAGTGCGCGCCACAAGACCTTTACTGACTGCAATCTAAGGTTGGGACGCACTTTTATATATGTGTGTATATATATATATGTATAAGGTACACATCCTTATCGAGCGTAAACGATTGCCGTGGTGCCTAACTATACCTGTAAAATGTAAATGATTAAGAGTAATAATATTATGGGTTATTTAGAAAATGTAACATTCAGAAAATTACTGTCAGTGCAATGGGTGTAATCAGGGACACATGGTTTTCGGGAAAAAATTCTTCTACAACTTTGTTTAAATGCCTTAGGTGCTCGCCTGTCTCTGTTTGTAACTCTCAGCATCTTGGGATTCTACTTGATAATCACAGACGTGTTGTGTCGCAATAACCTTGTTCTGATTGGCGCAGTTAATCACAACAACACTCTGCCAATAACAACGAAGCAGAGCTGAAGGTGTGCATATAAGACACTGATACAAAGTGGTGTAAAAATCTTATCGCTAAAATCAAATGTGTCTAAACATAATTTCCTACTGAAAAAATTTGATTAAGTAACTATTTTGATATTTGAATTATGACAAATGAGGATAAGGTTTGTTTATATCTCGTTAAATTTTAATTATTTAACAACCAATGCCAGTCGTTGCTTGTTAATTAGATACATGCTAATTGCCAGTTACTTTTAACAGAGCCTCATTACAGTTACCAACATGTAATTAATGACAATTTTCATACTTTTACTTGTTTCACATGCTGCTTTTAGTGGTAAGACTAGCCTAGACTACTATTGCTGGACGAGCTATGATAGCCTGCAGTATTTTTAATGCTAGTTGTCTTAATTTTAAAAGATATGTAAGTCAAACAAAACGATAGAACATGAAAATGACAGCTATCACATACATTCAGTAAACTGGCATAAAACTATCCAAACTACAAAAAAAAAAGCCACAATGTTTTAAACCTAAATAAAATTCTCATTTTCAAACTGAAACTTAAAAGAAGTAAAAAATGCCATGCTGTTACATAATAATACATACTCATAATTTATATTATGTAGGCCCTAATATAAGTGTCAGTAACCGCTTTGTTCTTGAAACTTTTTTTTATACAGCATCAATCGTTAATAGGTCCAGACCTAATCTGGTCCAGACCAGACTCTGCTTTCCTCGTATGATAGTTGGTACCTATCTAAGAAATAACCCCGTGTTGCCTTATTTACGTCCGGAATAGAAAGGTATTATTTTCTTTTACAGCGGACAAATATCCGCTTTTATTTTATACATAGTTTAGCTAGTATTTTATCATATAATGATAAGAACTTTAAAAATTACTTGCACATCCGTTGTGCTGGGTATAAGAGTGCATTTTATTCCGTATATTAAGATGCGTTTATAAACTGTTGCCACAGAAAAGCGTCGTAAAATGAGTGTAGAGTTCAGAAAGTTTTTTTTTATTTAAACAACCACAGAACACATAGACCCCTACAATAATGACTCAGCTTTTACGATCCTTCAAATGAGGCTTTATAGTATTTACAAGCCTTGATAAGCCTCCAAAAACTATTTACTCTACGCTTTAAAAATATTGGAAATCGGCAGTCAGTGTAATTTTTTTAATAAAAATAAAGGCGAGACAGTAACATTTATTTGTAATATTTGGGTAATAACAAGTAAAATGTTTAACGAAGGTATACTTTTACGTATTGTATTACGGTTAGTTGTATTAAAACTCCACGCCGCATATGTAAGCCAAACTACAAACTTTTCTAGCCAAAAATTATGCCAAATCGCAGTACTAAATTATTTGGAACTAGAAATAAGTATTTATCATAGTTGTGTTATGAAACATTTCACATAATATATCCATAACAAAATATTTACACCTGATAATTAACACCTTGAGGGTTCTGAGCCATTATTGTAGAAGTGACTGATTACAGACCCAATCCTGGTACACAGTTTGTTTCCTCAAGCAGTGTATAAGCAACCGAGTCTCGCTTGAGTATATTGAAGTATTATATTGCTGATGTAAAGATCAGTGAACATCAGCTGCATTTACTCCTAACGTATCTCCCGTAACACTGGATAAACACAGGAAAAAAACCTGCTCGATTTAAGTAAATTCATCCCTTAAAAAAAAAATTCCTCTACAGATTTCCAAACCCATTTCAATTATGTACACTTGCATATATACTTTTTTTTTTTACACGATATTTCATTATTCCTAAGTGTTGTCATCGTACCGGGTCCCAGGCCAGGTACCGGGCTAATCCTCGATCTTGACAGCGTTTACCGCGAAGTGCTCCCAGACAATCCTTTACCGCCTAGGTGTGTAGATGTCACCGCTCATCACGACATCACCCCAAAGGCACGTGGCCTACAAATTAGAATCTGTGTTCGTTGTGCTATTTAGTGTGTTTGCACCTGTGTTAGTGTAATGGAAAATGTAACGAGTTAACATAAATGTTTGTTTGTTTTGCCGTGTATGTTTGTGTTGCCGTGGTGACGCCTCTGGTTAACTAGGTTAATATTATGTAAACTGTATTATAACAGCTAAAATTTACAGGAAGAGTTTGCAGGAATCTAGGTTTGTTATTATTCGCAGTGTTTACATGCTATTTATAAAATATAAATACGTGTTAATTGTTTTGTGAATGTTAATAATGGTACCTTTCTCACTTTGTATTCACTGGTTTCTGGTTGCCGCCTTGGTCTCGGGAGTTGAACTTCAACAAGGCACGAAGTAGGACGTGAGGAGCATGTAAAGATTTAAAGGTTGCGTGATCGATTTAATTAGTGCTGAGTACTGTTTATTTGTCCGAGCTTTGTTTTGGTTTCGCTTCCCTTGGTTACATCGGATCGTCTTAGTAACTATAAAATTTACCTTAACTGTATCTCACCACCCGCATGCCCACCAAGCACCAGCTTCACTCCACTGCGTATCTCCAAGAGTGCGCGACCACAGGACTATGGTTATGATAATAGTGTGTAAGAAATCTGTGTGTGCAGTACATAATATTTACGGCCCGGTTCTCCTTTAAATTGTGTAGGAACTGACCATAGTATGGTCCTAGGGTGTGGGCAGTGCAGTGGGCAGTCGCCCAGAAGTGCTATCCAGCAGTCTTCTCAGAGCACTCCCCAATGCCGTTACCAATTGCGTGCAAAGCTTTGTATTTTTCACCGAGAAAGTGAAGTGTTGCCAGCCGAACCTAGCACGGCCCTGAGTTAGGAGTCCCGCCCTGACCGGGTAATTGCCAGGTGACGCCCTTAGGAATAATCCACCTACATCTGTACTCACCCGTCGCAAACATGTGGAGTATTTTGTGTCACCAGTCACCTGCACTTCCTCCGGACTGCGACATATGGTGTCCATTTCTTTGGCGTGCTTTAAAAATGTGAAACGACGGCTGTGAAGAAAGGAAAGCATCGTAGAAAACCTTTGTGCGAGGTTTGTAACCACGTGGGAGCCCCTTTTAAGCCAAGGATCTGCACCACCGCACCACCACCCAGTGGCTTAGCACCACCTGCTCCTGCTGGACAACAACGGAAAACCTACATGCTGGGACTGCGCTTGATAACAAGGTACTGTGCTCGTACTCGCCAATATGGAGATTGAATGTGTATGGTGTAAACTACCTCTTTACCAAGACCTCCTAGGGGACGAGGTCATGGGAAGCTATTGCCAATTTTCCCTACATAAATTAACATTTCAGACTCCGCTGCAGACTGAGAGCTTTATTGACAGTGTAGAGAGATCAAATCAAAACACCTGCGACTCTCCAAACAATGATGTGTTAGGAAAAGAGTGGGCCATGTGTGTAACTGGCCATACAAAACACCACTGTCGCTGCGTACATGCAGCTGAACTGGTCACATTCGCAGAAGAGGTGTTTTCGTGTGGTTCGTGTGCAAAATTAGACTCGCCTAAATGTTAAAAGTCATTGGACATGTCAAATAATTGGTTTAGTATGGGACTGAACTAAAACAATCCATTCAAAAGGCCATCAATTTGCCCTGTTATTCCGTTACCCCCGTCTGCCACACTCACTATCAGGCCACCACACCACTATGCCAATCACAAAATAGCTTTCCAGAGTTTACAGGACACACATCTGAGAACATGGAACAATTCCTACATATGTGTGAGACCCGACTAACCAGGTATGACGCGGTGTGGGAGGAGTGGTTCGAGCATGTGAAAGGAAGCTTGAAAGGAGCGGCATGTGATTGGTGGGATATTTGGGGATGCCCCACGATTTCCTGGTGAGAGTTCACTGAGGCCCTGGGCCAGAGATTCGACAGTGGGAAAGCCCTGTCCAATACACAAAAGGAGACAGATGGCATTGTGAAATTTATAGCCAAAAAATTGCAGCTGTTCAGATGCACACAACCAGGCATACCACCAGAGAGCGCACTACCTGGTATCACCCAGATACTACGACTGGAGATCCAACTATTCTTGACCATAGTATGAGGCGAGGTATTGAGGGGTACGTTAAGCGAGCCATCGGAGCAAATAAGTGCGTCAATTCACTGAGTCGCGTGAGAGAGTGCCAATTGGACAGACACGGCTACTGGCAAATTGAAGGACTCAGTAGGTCAACCAATGTGTCACCTCCAACCACACAAGTCTCGCTTCCCCACTTCAAGCGATTGAGGCACCATCACCGGTCAGCATGTCTGGACCACCCAGGCTACCATGACAAGAATGACAACCACCTCAATGCCACAACTGTCCACCTCCAAATTTCCACTGGCATCGGGAGTGCCTGTTGAGAGACCCACTGATGTCGGAAAATGCATAGGCGGGAAGGGGTTGCCTGATGCTGGCCTTCCTGTCAACACACCCACGTTCACGACTGAGACACATAGCAACACAGCTACCCCCTACCTGGGGAATGTGATGGCTACTGCAAGAATCCCCGTCGAAGTGAACAACCACCCAACTGATGCTCTGGTGGACACTGCCGCAAGTTACAAGCTCGTCGACCTGACGTACATTGATCCCGATCAGCTGAGACCACAGGCCAGCATAGCACAACTAGCCACTGACGATGGGACAGCACCACGCAAAGGCATCGCCGACCTCATGGTCAGAATCCGCGACCAGACATCGCAAGTGGAAGCTCTGGTCGTCGAGGATCTATGCGAGTCCCGTTGTGCTGGGTCAGCCTAGTTCCAGACCCGACTGTAACGATAACCACGACGCTCCTCTAGCCCTGAGCCCGACGGGGAAGACTCAGGACTACCTGTCCTTGCTGCGGGGATGGGGACTCCAGACGACGAGCAGGCCGTTACCAGGTCTGGTACAGGCGAGCCTAGGTGGAGCTGGGCGTCACTGTCAACAGCCATCGTCCAGCTACCAGAGTCGCAGACAGAGTCCATACCACCTACGGAACTGTCCCTTTCCCAGTCGACCTGGAAACTGGCTGGTCCGAGGTCCTTCCCACCTCGCAGAGTTTGCAGAAGTGGATCTCTGACAAACCCTTGTGTTTTTGACATCCAGCAGCGACAGCCACCGCAGACCATTGGTAGGAAATAGGAAGCAGCACAGCAGGTAAGGTGATCCAGAGAACTGCCACCACATAGAGATATGGTCTTCTCCAAGGAGGGGGGGGGGGGGCGTGAGTTTGTCATTGTACCAGGCCCAAGGTCAGGTACTGGGGTAAGCACCAATCTCGAAAGTGTTTACCTCCAAGTGCTCCCGACCATACTTTTACCGCCCTGGTGTAGTTGTCACCACAACTTCACCTCAATGGCACATGCCCTACAAATTAGAGTCTGTGTTTGTTGTGCTATTGTGTGTGTTTGCCACCTGTGTTAGTGTAATGGAAAATGTAAAGAGTTAACTTAAGGGTTTGTTTGTTTTGTTGTGTATGTTTATGTTCCCATGATGATACCTCGGGTTAACTAGGTTAATATTATGTAAACTTTCTGAGAACAGCTAAAATTACAGGAAGGGTTTGCAATAATCTAGGTTTGATATTATATGCAGTGTTTACTTGCTATTTCTATAATATAATTATGTGTTAATTGTTTCGTGAGTGTTAATTACAGTACCTTGCTTGCTTAGTATCCGCTGGTTTCTGGTTGCCGCCTTGGTCTCGGGAGTTGAACTTCAACAAGGCACGAAGTAGGACGCGAGGAGCATGTAAAGGTTGCGTGATCTATTTAATTAGTGCTGAGTACTGTTTAATTGTCCGATCTTTGTTTTGGTTTCGCTTTCCCTGGTTACATCGGTTCGCCTAAGTAACTATAAAGGTTTACCTTAACTGTATTTCACCACCTGCATGCCCACCAAGCACCAGCTTCACTCCACTGCGTATCTCCAAGAGTGCGCGACCACAGGAATATGATTATTGTAATAGTGTGTACGAAATCTGTATGTGCAGTAAATACTATTTATGGCCCGGTTCTCCTTCCTATGAGCTGTTTGGCCATCCATATACGCCGTACACACATTATCCTGTGGGTAAGAGCCAAAACGTGAATTAAAAGCCAGAATTGAAACACAGGTGAATTTTACTCCCAGAATGTCCCTAGGTCTCTATGTCCGGAGGAAAGTTGGTCTTTGAGTTTCGCCCCAGTCGTGATTACATTAACTGCAAAAACCGCGTTGTCTGTGAAGACTGAAGGTTCGCACGTACACACTAAAACAAATTTACAACTGCTAGTATTTGTTTTTCCGTAAATGCAGCTTTATTGAAAAAACAAACGTTTATGAATTCACATAAAAAAGTTGGCAGTTATCACATTTGCAACTGCTAGCGTTTGCTTTTCCGTAAATGTTTTCTATAGTGCGTTACTTTCCCGCAGTGAGTGGTGCAGGCATGAAGCTCCAGGCACAACCTGTACAGACAGGAATGCGTACTTCTTGCCTGTCCTGTGGTGGAAGCTAAACCGGTATAAACTAGTAATATGTGGATTGTGGCGCCCACGTGACTGCTCATTCTCGCAGTTAGCCAGTCGAGTTGTGGAAGTGAATACACGTAGTTGCATGCGAGTGGTTTGTGCGTTTCGAACTGGCTTCGTCAAAGATGTCTCATCGTCGTTGTGTTACCAGTCCAGACTACTTCTATTTTATCTGTGGTGAGTATACAGTCAATAAATACCAATGAATTATGAACGATTTCGTCAAGAAGGTATATTATGCATATTTCATTAAGAATAGATGATCAAGTTAAAATATGGGCTCTTCACAAAGTATGCCATAACTGCGTAGAAAAAACAGTGCTTGTGGTGCAAACGAGAAGCAAAATCGTTTTTTTTTCTACTTATTTCGTAGCACTGCCCGCGCCCCAGTACAGGGGAGGCTATAGAGCGCACTCAGCACTCGGGCTAAGCTACGTATTAAAATCCCTATCAGTGTACTGTCGCGAGACTGTTTCCCCCACTTGCTAACCTACAAGCTAGCTGTGCCGCTCGGAGCAGTGTTCCTAGGCGTGCTACTTCCTCGGCGACTCACGAGCGACTGATGAGAAGACTGGAAAAACCATGGTTTTATATAGGGTAAAGCCCCTTATCGTGCTCAGCCAATGGGAGACGAGCTGTCTCCTGATTGGTCGCGCAGCATGTATTGACTCTGATTGGTTGTGGTGGGTTGAGTGTTTTTTTTATTTTGTGCTGTAAATTTGTTTCTCTTTTAATCAATGTGATCCACATATTTTTTATTTCAATGCTCTGTTGACTGAAAATATTACTATTGCTAATAATAAAGGCTGATTCCTTTATTTTTCTTTTAATTTTGACAGTTTCCTGTGTGAGTGGTTTAGATTCTTCCCAAAGGATTTTGTGGCTATTTACACATGCATGTTCGGCCAGTCTAGATTTTTGGGTTTCGCCTTTTTTGCAATTGTTTTTATGTTCTTTAATGCGGGTTGATAGAGCTCTGACAGTTTCACCAATGTACATATGGCCACTTTCGCAGGGTATCTGATACACACAGTTGTGTGTTTGTAGTTTTTCTGTGGCTGGTTTCCCCCTGGTAACCATACTTTTAATGTTTGCTTTAGATCGGAATGCTATTCGAAGTCCGTATTTGTTTCCTAGACGTCTTATTTTTTTCAGAAATGCCTCGAACATACGGAATAACTAGGGTTCCTGATGGCTTTTCTGTTTCTGTGGGCTTAAGTGTTCTGTTTGTTTTCATGTGCTGTTTGGTGGTGTTTGTTGGGTAACCATTGGCTGTGAGTTCTTTTATTATTTGTTTGTGTTCTTCAGCTACGGATTTCTTATTGGAACAAATAATCTCAGCTCGGTTGGCTAGTGTGCGAATTATGCCAGTTTTTGTGCTTTTAGGGTGGTTGGATGTAAAATGTAGGTATTGGCCTGTATATGTAGGTTTCCTGTATACTTTGGTTTCCAGACTGCTGATTTCCCTGCTAACTAGTACGTCCAGAAAAGGAATACTGCCATTGGTTTCGTTCTCATAGGTGAACTTTATTGATGGCCTCAATGAGTTTAGAAAGTTCACAAATTCCTCCAGTGTTTCAGGTCTGTGTTGCCAGATACTAAAAGTGTCGTCGACATAACGAAACCAGATTTTAGGAGGTCTATTGCTTTGGCTAAGTGCTTCCTGCTCAAAGTTCTCTATGAATATGTTCGCCATGAATGGTGAAAGTGAAGAGCCCATTGCCATGCCGTCTGTTTGTTTGTAGAAACTGTCATTAAACTAGACTGGAAACTTGTGACAGTCATTTATTTCGCAATGGAGTATGTCCATACAAACAAATCCAGTCATGCACTCCCATTGCACAGTTCTTTCAAAGATCATGAATAATACGACTCAATGAAGCCCTAGTTGAGAGTACTGCGAAGGGTGTAACGAAAGACAAAGACAAATATTACAAATTTGCTAGCCCTATCCTTATAGGAAACTAACTTTAACAATAACTAATACAATGCTGAGTCCCATACCTCAACAGCGAACACACAGTACGATCACACGTCCGAAAAACCCTATACTTATAAGTAGTAAACTTCAGGGGGACACGCGCCCCAAAACACTGACAGCAGCAAAATCTACCGAGTCCCAAACCTCGGTAGTATGCATACAATATCTATCACCCTAGCACAGTCTCATAAGCGGGCACATAAGGTGCATGAAAATTACTCATTCTAAATATTATAAATTACCTGTAATAAACTACTTTCTCTGCAAAGGTCTAACCTTGAAAATTACACGCCAGCAATTATTAATTAACAAATACGAACAAAACTAGACTATTGAATTTAAATGTCTGCCCCCTCTTCTCTCTCTCTCTCGCAGAATACCGACAATATAGAAGTTACCAGAAGTTAAACATTGAAAAACCCGAACGCAATAGTTAACCTGAATTATCGATCATAAGAGAAAAATCACAAACAGCAAAACATGAACGAAACCATAGGACTTGGGCCATCATGCTACAGGACTTGATCTAAAAAAAAAAAATAAATAAATAAAAAATAACAATTAACTAAACAGGCACCGAAAATTAATCAATTACATGTCCTACAGCATAACAACCCATTCCACATTTACGATAACGAAAGGCAAGAGTTACACTTAAATTACACTGGAAGCCGACTGAACCACATACAAGAAATCCTGGGGTTTAAATACAAACAACGAAGATGAATATTAACCCAGAAATAGTCCGCCCAACATGGCGGAGCAACAGTAACAAATAAAAATTACAATAAAATAATCTTCACCATTAAGCCAGAAAATACACAATGAAAACTAAATATAAACCTTATATAACTCGGTGCGTAGAAAATTAATTATATACTATCTCAGTTTGTAAATTTTAGATATTGACAAGAAAAATAATTACAATTAAACAAAGAACAATTTCTTGATTTATGGCGTCTGTCACTTGAGCGCGCTAGTGTAGCGCTGAGTTGGTTCAACTGTTTGCACCTGTGTCTCTGCTTAGTTCACAAGTCTATGGCGAAGAAACGTTACGTTTACATGTTGCGTTGTAAAATGTTCCGAACTAATAAATTAAACTCCCTTTTCTATGGCTAATACAAGTGGGTTGCTGGATCACAAGGTACGTAAGTGTTTCTATTGATGTGAAATGTTCAAAACATAGCTGCGGAGAATATACTGACGTATGAATTTTATATATATACACACACACATATATTAGTTGCTGAAAATTAATGTGTCCAAGTTGTCTCGTGCATCGTCAAACTTGCTGGTCAAACCGACAAGGTCGGTTCATAGGTATACTACACAGCCAATATTATGTTATATGGTTTGACAAAAAACTGCATGTGATGGAGAAAAAACGGACATTATTTTCGGCTTCAGCACATCCAAAATTATAAAGACAAGCCTAAGATAAAAATTTTGGTATTAGACCTGTGTAATTACTGGGTTTTCAAAAACAATATAACAACTTTAAAGAAGTAAAATACTTATCTGGTCGACGTGCATGTCAGGTGGTGGGCTTTGCCTCTCTAGGGCTGTGAGCTCCACCCCTACAAGGTGTTAGAATACTTTTATAACCAAGCACACCGTGTTGGCAATTATCTGTTTGCAAGCAGATGCGAGAAGAGAATTTTAACATGATCTTTGAAAGAACTGTGTAATGGGAGTGTATGGCTGGATTCAGTTTCTTGGACGTACTCCATTGTAAATTGAATGACTGTCAAAGAAAACTAAACAACAGAGTATTGAATTAAAAAATATGTGGATCCCATTGATTAAGAAAGAAACAACTTTACAGCACAAAACAAAAACACACACTCAACCCATCACAACCAATCAGAGTCAATCTATGCTGCGCGACCAATCAGTAGACAACTCGTCCCCCATTGGCTGAGCAGGATAAGTGGGCTTACCCTATATAAACCCTTGTTTTTTCCAGTCTCCTCTGGATAAAAAGCTGACATTGCGAAGTCATGTTGAGAGCAAGAGAAACCTTGCTTATGCTCGCATGTCGGCACTTTATCCAATGACAAATCGCAACTCCGGCCTTAAGCTGAAAAACGGACTATTAATTTATAATACAATGATCCGCCCCATTTTAACTTACGCAGCTCCAGCGTGGGCTTATTGCGCAAAATCGCTTACTCGCACTTTGCAAGTGTTGCAAAATAAATGTCTAAGAATTGCGGCAGATGCACCTAGGTACACACGTATAAGATACTTGCATGCAGAGCTGAAACAAGAACTGCTGCAAGACGTTTTCTGTAAAATGGCATAGCAATTTTACGCTACTAGCCATAATAATCAAAATCCTTTAATTGCAAGCCTTGGGGATTATGATTCTGAAGAAAATCAGCGTTATAAGCGACCAAAATCGCTTCTAGCGCATAGACCTCCCTAGTTTTTCTCGGTCCGGAACCAGCGGGCGCAAGGCCCCTGACCCGCTACCTACTCACGGTTTTCTAAACACTCGCGAGGTCCGGAACATGAAATACACTGTCTCGCGACTCGCCCTAGCGTCTGCGCAGCTAATAGTTATTAATTAGCTGGTAAATTTGTTAATTGTAAGCCCTTAAATAAGTAATATGTACGCTACTTTTAATAGGGTATTTAATATAGGTCACCCACACACCTCCCCTCTAGGCCTGGCATATTTGACACCACTTAGGTGTTCTCTGCCAGTGCTGACGAGGACTGACATCACCGCCTGTCATGCTGCTTGGGCTCGTCTGGAAGCCCTCAGCCCCAGTACTGGCCTTGGTGTACATGGCAGGAGCCGCACAAATACACAAAACAATAAAAAGTTACACTTACAAGGGAAACCTGGGGTAACACGCATTTTTTCACGTAAAATTAAATGTCTATCCACGAAATCAACACTGCGAAGCACTATGTATTTCACAGCACATGGCATATTATACACTGTACAGCCTATGGCTCACGTGGCAGGGCCGCTGTTGAAATTACATTGCTCTATTTTATTTAATTAGGTAATTATTATTATTCTATACACTCACAATTTAACACGTTTAATTATAGAAATTGCTAGCTGTAAGTTAGCTGTCGTATTTTCTGTCGGTCCGGAACGACGGAGGCATGTGATTGGCTGAAGCTGTGATTGGCCGGCAGGATCACTAACAGCCATTATTAGAGGGCAGCTGCTGGCACAAATCTTTCTGAGCCTCGCACGAGTCCCGAAAACGTAATATTTTAGCCATGTAAATGTATTATTTTAGTCACGTATTAATTTTAAATAAGCTAGCTCATCAGGCTTGCCTGTGAGCTGATACTAATTGTGTGTTTTTTAAGTTTGTTTCAGGTATCTACTGGAGATACGGGAGAACGAGGCGCCTTTAAAACCTCGTCCTCCACCCGGGGTACTGTGCTCACCCACAGTGCCCTGGTTAAAACCAGACCCC
>PNEQ01115777.1:7389-20762 GCA_003012365.1 Medauroidea extradentata
GTCTTGAGGATGCCAACACGGCGGCGGTAGTCGGTGTCGAGTCTGAGTAACATCAGCGCCCTGCAGAAGGGACAGACAACACTAAGGTGTTGTGTGTCGGCACGACTGAGCTGACGAGGTATGGCGTCTCGAGGATGGCAGCACGACGGCAGTGGTCGGTGTCGAGGCTGTGTGACGCCAGCGGGCTGCAGGAAGGATGTACAACACTTGCGGTGTTGTGTTGGAGTGCAGCAGAGGTGGTGAGCTGTGGAGAACAACACTGACGGTGTTGTGTCGAGGAGGGCAGTAACTGGCTACTTGAGGAGACTGTCTACCTGGTGATTCAAGAGAAGAAGTGCTTCGAGAGTTCGCTATTGGTCCTGCTCGGAGGTGCTAAGCTTGTGCAGAGAGGCTGGTGAGGACATATTGGTGATGTCAGGAAGACGTCTTGGTGACGGAGTTTACTGCGAGGCTACAGGCACATACCTTCGGAGCAGTACTGGGTGAGACAAGAGGGCTTCTGCTGCGGGTCGACAGGTGAAGAAGAGGTGTGCGACGGGAGTCGAACCGAAGACTTCAAGAGTGAAGACAGTGGTGCACTCTGGGTGCTGCACTGTACGTGGTGAGCCATCCTCCCTTAGAACTGTTAAGGTTGTACATTGTCATTATTTGAGAGTAACTGTTGATTGGATATATGACTGAACTTTTATTGTGATTTGTAGTCTTAAATTGATTAATAGTAAATATTCTTGTGCTTTAATTGTCAAAGTTAATTAACGTTCTGTGGCACAGTAGTAATTGTGTGCGTAATTAATTGTGTTGTGAGTGTTATAGTTGATTACTGTTTGTGTATTTCGTAACTTTGTGAGCTATTAAATCCAGTACTTAATTTAACTCTTTTATTTATAATTATAAGACCTCTATCCCAAAAGAACTCATGGGAATTGCCCACATGTAAAGTTTGTGCTCCTCAAACTTGTAATATTACATTATGAATTAAAATTACCAGCATTCAAAATTGATTAAATACGTTAACCTTTAGAATACTACTTCCAACAATATTAAAATATTATAGTGATTTTGCAGTTTCACATCAAGATAAGAAGAAAATATAGATCGACAATTCTGTTGCTGATGAAACATGGACAGCCTTGACCTCGGACAATTCAATGTAGATAGAAGCACGTATACTTAGGCGCGAATCTGTGATGTTTCAGAAAGCTTCGCACTTATGTATATGTGGTTGTGTTTCCACAGCAGCTACGGGAAGTGGTGTATACAAGACTGATCTCAGGTCCTGAAGTAAAATATTGTGTAATCCACCCAACCATGGAGAGGTGCCACTAACATAAGCGTGCGCATGTACCTTCATCAAACCTTTAAAAACAAGCAGGCATATACATTATCTTCTTGGGCCTTTTCCCATTTTGACTTTTTTTCTCTTCAATGCGAAACAGTCACTTCCTGAATAATTCTAAAGATATACAGATGTTCGAAAACCATATTTGATGGTATCATTGGTGCTCATCACCTTATATAACAATGCCTGTATCTTGTACTGCGATTATATAAAATGTTTAATCCAGATTCATCTTTGAGAAGATTGGCGATTCTGGATTTAAATGTTACCATAAACCCACCCGGACAAAACTGAATAAGGAGTACAAAGGCTCAGTATAGTCATGTCTGCGAAGTGGAGTGGACTGTAGAGTCCGGACTGAAACATTTACTTTTTAATACACATCGGACTGGACTGAACGAAGATGACGGTCGCCATATTGAATCGTTTCTTTGTTTAATAAAGAATAAGAGTACGAAATCGTGGCCTTGACTTTAACCTACAGTTTCAAGGGCATTTTTACAATATCGTACAGAAGTGATTTTACTAAAAATATGTGACACAAAAGAAACATTGTAGGGCAATCCTTTCGACAAAAATGCTTGAGATATGTTTGGTGGATAATACAATGTTAAATTTAATGTGAAAGAAACATTAATTTTATGCATTGTTTTATATGAAGACGAATTAATTTGTTTTGAAGATAAGGCTGTGTGAAAATGTATTTACGGTAGTATAGTTCAGTGTGTTTTGCGGCAGGAGCCTGAGTGTGGTGCCACCCGCAATGTTGTGACATATCAACCCCAGCTACCATGAACATTACCTTTCACCCTGACATCAAGATCATCGAAGGTCAATTCTCCTAAATTTCTAAAATTCAAAACGATTCCAAATATTTAAATTTTTTGAAAACTCCAAAATGGATTTCGAAAATAAACTATTTCTCAAAATTACGAAAGAAAAAAACAGAAGAAAATAATAACTTAATAAACAATCCTATTATTTTATTTCCGGCCGCCATTCTGGGGTTTACTCCGACTCATCCAAAACCAACTTTATCATTACGCTTGTAGGGGTCCTTCTTCAAGACTGAGTAAACATTATGATGAAAGATGTTTTCTTTAACATCATCTGGCTTCGTGTGCGTGATAGAGTGAACCGTTGTACCGTGCTCACAAACTAGTTTAGGCGAAATGTAAACACGTAAACGTAAATGTTGATAATTCGCAAAACAGATACATATATATCTAGTACAAGAAATCTATACTAGACAGATCACCTTTTCCGCAACAAGACGCTTTCACGGTACGTGATTATTATATTATTGTACCGTGGACTGGGATTGTTTGACATTGTCAGGTAACCTTTTTCCACTTAACATTTTGGTATTTATATTGTTTAGTGAAGCAAGTTTCAAACATTAACAATATTGATCAAATGTGGCTTCTTAAACATTCGGCTGCAGTTATTTGCCAAAATTCCCAAAACTAATATTTGTAATGTTCAAAGTAATCCAGAAAATGGCAAAAACATTCCAGCTATGGTAGAACATTTTCTTGATATACGTTATTGAGTGCTCGATGTGGACATATTATTCATATAATTTCCACAGGTTTCATCCCATGAGGAGGACTAAAATAATATGCATTCTGTCGACTTGGTTGATTTTGTATTTAAACGCTTAATTTGCTTATTCAAAAGTATCTTGAGTCATAGTTTAACTATGCCAAAAAAACGGTTCTACTGAAATAACACAAATTAAAGTTCAATTGTATTCAAGGGCAAACCGATGCAGTGTTTCCCTGAGTAATAGACGTTTGACGCAAGAAAAATTGTTCGCGTGTCATTTTGTTTGTCAATGGAAAGTAACTTAATTATACTTATCAACAAAGAATACATACTTTATCCAACTGACAGATATACAAGCAGTCGGACTTGGTTTTATTACTTAGTTTGTGAAATTAGTAATAAGCTCGAGTCTGGCCGTCTGTGATTTTTAACAGCTTCTGAATTTTTGTAACAGCAAGTTGTGTATGTTAACATACATAGAAAATCACTTTGAACAATATAAAAAAATGTGCACGCGAAACGATGTTTATATATATATATATATATATATATATATATATATATATATATATATATATATATATATATATATATATATATATATACACGTACATTTATATTGAAGAGTGTTATTAAAACTTATAATGAAAATAATATTTCAGAGAGAAATAAAATATTCGGAAACTAATAGAAAAACGTAAACGAAAAAAAAAATATATATATATATATATAACAGGATATTATTCGCCTGGATGATAACCTTATGTTAAGGACTGTGTTGTAAAAGTAACATGCAAATAAATAATTGTAACTAATTGGATTACGTTCATTTAATTTAATAGCCTTTGCTATTATTTTCATACAAAACACATATTAAATACATATTAATTTATTGTCTTTTTTAATGGAAAAGTATAATGTGTGCGTTAAGAACATTAAATATTATTTTAGTGAGCCGTTTAAGGAAAAATCTTACTTTGACGCATTAAACACATAAAATATTGCAATTAAATTGACGTAAAATTTGTAAAAATATTGAAGAAAATGGTCGCCAGTAGCTATAACATTGCGTAATTTTTAACTTTATGAAAGTTAATAAAAGTTGTTAGTGATATTTTCTTAGTGCATAAAAGGACTGTATATGCAGGCTGTCACTGAACAACCACGACGAACTCCGGCAGGTGATTCCTTATGAAAAAACAAGCATAAATTATTTCCTACATTTTTCGCCTGAACTTAATATTAAGGGAGTAACGAGACTCTGGATATCAAAATTTATAGTTGTATTCCGCCAAATTATCCGAAACTGTAAATCACAAAAAAAAAACATTATTTTCAGCATTTCTTATTGCTTATGGTATCTCCAAACTACCAGCAAATACAACTCAATACCTTCCACCTTGATGATAATATTTAGGGTGGCTGCCCAACAATTGCACACAACTATTTCACCGTCAGCATTTTCGAACATATGAAATTGAATTATTGAGAAATGAGACCTGTATAACCAAAAATCCTTTCGTTACAACTGTATAGGACATACAGTTTATGCTCAAAACACACTTGAATAATTCGCTCAGACATACAGAGCCTAGAGCATAGGCAATCCTGCGAACATCCAAGTGAAGTGTTCAGCGTACAGACTATGGTGGACATTCGCTCTAAAACAAGTACAATGATGTTAAAGTTGCCGATTAGATTTCTATTCATTATTCGAGAACGAAAGTTTTTTGCACACGCGACTCGAAATTGCCCGAACTGAATTTGAACACACCTCCCAACCTTCCTCCGTGGACCCCCCCCCCTCATCCTTCCGGACCCTCCCCTTCCATGGGAGGAGAATGCTGTGACCGGAGAGTCCTGTTTTCGGACTTTTCGCACGTTTCGGGCAGTGGAATCTAAACAGTTCGATATATTGACATGAAATTTGGTACGGGTTCTTTTCTCGACGATATTTCGAACACCATTTTACGGGTTTTCGAAAATTTTAATTTTAAGGGGATACCCCTTTATTCGGGATGCTCCCAATATTTATCTTTCCGAAATTATTTTCCGATTTTTGTTTTATTAGAAAGATCGGTAAAATTTCGGCGGATGAAGGAGTTTTCGACTAAAATATTTTTCCGATTTCGTTTAAGGGGGCTTCCAGTTTAGGAGCCCGTAACTTTTGAACCGTTCGACCTACAGAACTGGGATCTGAAATATACAATATTCTAACGCATTGATGTCCGCGCTTAGCGATATTTAGTTCAACTTGAAAAAATAATTTGAACATCCTGTATTTACGGTCCAAAATTAAATTTATATATTTTTTTTTCAAATTCGGCGCGTAGAGTTACATGTTCATACCAAATATCGTTCATTTATTTCTATTACTTTAGGAGTTATGAATTTTTTTACATTTTTAAGGAGGTCAAAATTCAAATGCCTATAACATTGTTACTATTCGTGTCACGAGACTGATCTTTTGGCCGGGGGTTTTCACGCGCGCTCTTTTCACTCACCTTCGTATATTTTTCATATTTTATAAGCATAACATTCCGGTTTCCATTATCATACAACGAAAATGGGAATAACCTCCTGTACATACTCTCAGAAATTAATATTGTAATTTTTTTCTAAATTGTACGTGTCCAGTTACGTAACTGTACCAAATTTCATTCACATAACTCAATCAGTTTGGAAGTTGTCAATTTTTAAAATTATTTTAAAAGGGCTACCAATTTAAATGCCTGCAACTTTCTCCTCCAGACGTATTTGCCAGATTTTCGGAAAACTTATAGCCGCGGGTCTGAACCCCGGACATTTTATTTTTGTTATTGCCAGATTTTCGGAATATTAAGGCAGCGTTTCTGAACCCAGGACATTCCATTTTATCTATTGCAACCTTTTCGGAAAATTACCACAGCGGGTCCGAACCCAGGACGTTCAATTTTTCTATGAGGTGTCCAAATATTCCGTGATATTCTGCGCACGGGTATTACATTTCACGAAGACAGTCGCCGACACTATTTTTTCGAATCCTGCGCGTAGAGTTACATGATCATACGAAATCTCGTTCATTTATCTCTATGACATTACGAGTTATGAATTTTTAAGAATTTTAAGGGGGGTGGGAAATGTAAATGCCTATTACTTTGTTGCTATTCCTATCAGAAGTTATGGCGAAAATGCCACTTACGCACTTTCGATATATTACGACTGATTCCAAACCTCTAAGTACCCCTACATTCTGAGTTTCGACATTCTACGTCGAAAAGTGCCGAAGTTATGGCAAAAAAAAACACTTATGCCCTTTCGACAAATTTCGATATATTCCCCACCTTAAAGTACTCCAACATTCCATGTTTCAAAGTTATACGTCGAAAAGTGCCGAAGTTATGGCAAAAAAACACTTATGCCCTTTCGACAAATTTCGATATATTTCCCACCTTAAAGTACTCCAACATTCCATGTTTCAAAGTTATACGTCGAAAAGTGCCGAAGTTATGGCGAAAATGCCACTTTCACTGTTTCGACATATTTCGACATATTCCCAACTTAAAGTACCCCTACATGCCCTGTTTCGAAATTATACATCGAAAAGTGCCAAAGTTATGACGAAAATTCCACTTACGCCCTTTCGACAATTTTCCACATCTTCCCCACCTTAAAGTACCCCCACATTCCCAGGTTCGACATTCTACGTCAAAAAGTGCAGAAGTTATGGCGAAAATGCCTTTTACGGCCTTTCTACATAATTCTATGTATTCGCCACCTTAAGAAACTCGCCGATTCCAACGATCTTACTGGCGGGAGTCATCCAATCTGTGCATGACAAAGTCACCCTCCACTGCCTGGGTAAACATTATTCGAGGTTGTCGCGATCGCAAGAGCGGGGGTATAACTGGCCTCGGAGAAATATTTCTACTTTTAATACTTACTGTGGAGTCGTGCCTTCAACTGCCGACAAAACCTACTTTCCTACTTTTTTCGTAACCCCCAGGAGAGGTCCATTTCAGGTATATTAAGAGGAGTATAGCTGACACATTGAGGACAGCTCCTCCTGCTCCGTGTCGCCTGTGCCCATCACACGGAGTGTCCTCCAGCGATACTGTACTGAAGCTGTCGATTAACTGTATTGTTGTTTAAGATGGAGCCTTAGAGCCAAGTGGTCAAGGGCATTATCATACCCACCCACAATAATACCACATACAGTCATTGAGGACAAAAAGGAAGCCAACTTCTTCAGGTCTCGCAATACATATTGCTGTCAGTACCTGTCCCTTCCTACACAATGCTACTGTCTCACAGGGAGCCTTATAGCCCTGTGGTGAGGGGCGTTAGAATACTACCACGGTAACCCTGCCTGTCGTAGGAGGCGACTAAAAGGGAACTTGCGAGTTAGATTCTCGCATTTTAAGGTGCTTTCAGTGCCTCTCCCTATTTCTGTATTCAAGGGGTTGCATTTACAAATGCCTATACATTGCGGCTCGAGGCACTGCACCCGTCAGAGGGAGCCAGTTTGTACAGAGTGAGCCTGAGTTGGGATGCACTTTATTTTATGAACAGATTATTAAATGCGTTCATGTTAACACTTGTAGAGGTAAGCGTTCTTCACACACTTTTCTCTTTTGTTGCAGTCGTGAGCTGATGCGGTGAATCTATTTGTGTTTGCCAGCTTCCAGAGACTTAATGCTTGAGACAAATTTAATTACGTGCGGTGCCTGTTGGCAAAACTTTTCGGCTTAAATTATGTGCTGAGGAATATTTTTGGGACCGGTTGAGTTCCCGTTCCTTCCTCTCCTGTGAAGTTTGTCAATTTGCCGAGCCTGAGGGCAAAACTTTTCGGCTTAAAAACTGTGTTGTGGATAATTATTATTTTCGTCCTGTTGAGTACCAGTGACTTTGTTGCCGAGCCTGAGGGCAGAACTTTTCGGCTTAAAAACTGTGCTGTGAAAAATTATTTTCGTCCTGTTGAGTGCCAGTGACTTTGTCTTCTGTTAACTTAGTGCTTATTTACTGTGTATTTCTTTGTGATATTTTTAACATTTCTGACAGACCATGCCAAAAACTTCAAAGTGGCGCAGTGTAACTTCTCGGCCCACCAAGGAAGGGTCGCGGTTGAGAAAAAGACGGCCGCGCGACAAATAATCGCAGTCTAGCTCTCGAGCTGATGACTTGGATTCTTCAACAGAGCATCTTCCCTCTCTGCCTGTAGTGTCTTCTACGCCTCGAAAACTTAAAATTGGGGAGGAGATTGCTGCGCCTTTATTATCAGAGAGTACACCTTCAACGCCTGTCAAGCGTAAAGCGCACCAACAAATTACAGGCCCTTCCCATTCTCAGAGTGTGGAACTGTTTGCTGCACCTGCAGCCAAAAATGGCCCGATGAACAGAGAATGCTCACAATGCGGTGCGCTCTACTTCAGGGACGAAGGCATCAAAAGGGATGGTTCCTTCTCAGTCTGTTGTATGAGAGGTAAGGTTACCTGCCTCCTCTGGGCGAGGTGCCTGAACTACTTCGCCACCTTCTCACTGGCGATTCGGATGAGTGTGCGGTTCATAAGGAACTACAATTCCGCTCTCTATTTCGCATAATTCTGTGCCGATTGCATTGTTCGTTCTACTGCCAGATTGTCTAAACTTTCACAATTCAAGGCCAAGTACGTCATCTGACTCGGCCCGTCGACGGTAACGAACCTCACTACAATCAATGCTACTTTATCGATGTCGATGAGGCTAATGCTGCTCGACCTCCGTCAGCACGATCATTTGCAGATACCTATTGTGGAGCAGCTGGAGGCCGTTCTGGCCGAAATTAATCCTTTCTTCCACAAGACCATGAGGGATGTCATGCAGACAAAGCAAACAGAGGCGGATCTTTGGGACGCCCGCGACGCCAGGTGGTGATGTCGGGAAGGATCCCAACGTATATTACTTGCCTGTAGCCGCAAACGAGGTTGCTACCATATTCGTGGGTGATGACCCACCACTCAGGAATGGCGTTCGGATCTACCCCAGAGATCGTCCTGTCCAGAATGTAAATCACCTGAATGCATGTGTTGATGCAATGACTTACCCTATGCTTTTCCCACATGGCGAACCGGGCTTCGGTGGCCAGGTCTTGCTTCTCGGTGGAGACTTCAGGCAGGTCTTATCTGTAGTGCAGCATGAAGGCAGAGCCGATCAGGTCAACACCTGCATTAAAAATTCAACCCTGTGGCCATCCTTCAAGCAGTTGCATCTGCAAGTCAACATGCGGGCGGATCAGGGAGAGGAAGAATTCCAAGGCTTCCTCATGCAGATCGGCGTTGGGACACTGTCACCGGCCCAGGGACTGCCCGGAGACTTCATCGAGCTGCCAAAATGCATCGCCCTCCCGGATGGCGCGGACATCTGCACCATTGTGTTTGCCGACGAAGCCCTCACCGAAGAGGTGCGTCCTTGAGATATGTTACAGTGTCTTAAAGGTTGTGCGTCAGCACCCTTCCATCGGCTCAATTAATGTACGCTTCTCTGTCTGTTGTTCCAGGTCGTCAGCACGTGAGCAATCATTGCCCAAAGAACGATGATGTTGATGTCATCAATCGACAGATGATGAACCACCTGGCATCCGAAACTAAAACTTTCTTCAGCTTTGACAAACTTGAACACTCCGAGGCTGATACAATGAATGTGCTCACAGAGTTCCTCAACTCTCTTTGCTTGCCTTCTCTTCCCCCTCATTCCTTGACCCTGGCTGCTGGCTTACACTTTATGCTACTCAGGAACCTCGACCCTAAAATGGCCAGTGTAATGGCACACGTTGCATCGTTGTGTGCATGACGGATTATGTCATAGATGCCAAGACCCTCACCAGGTCATTCAAGGGTCAAAGAGCCTATATTCCTCGAATAAAACTTACTTCATCAACCACTAACTATCCATTCGTCTTTTCGAGAACTCAGTTTCCCATCAGGTCTGCCTTTGCGATGACCATCAATAAGAGCCAGGGCCAAACCTTTGACCGCATCGGTTTCTATCTTCCTCAACCTGTGTTCAGCCACGGCCAGCTTTACGTCGCCCTTTCCAGAGCCAAGCGCTTCGCCGCTGTTTCTGTGCTTGCCAAGGCGTCATCTGCAAACTATGAAATGTAGTGAGCTGGGAAACCCCAACATTTGACATATATCTGTCCATTTCGCCGTTTTATAACCGTCTCTACCAGATACACTACGGGAAACATGGTAGGCTGAAATTCTTCTGTGTAAAAACCGCATCTAATTGGTACTTCTTTCCAAAACTTCGAGATAGTATCTTCTCAGCTACGAATCACATACATGCATCACACGGAATCGTTTTGTGCTCCAGTTTTCAGTAAATCCTATTTCAAACACACACTTTTGTTCGGGGAGTCGCATTAGGTCGCCAACTTTATCATTACACTTGGTGGAGGGGGGGGGGTACCTTATACCTGATTTGGTAAACAGAACGAAGCAAGGGATTGTCTCTCACTTCACCTGGCTTCATGTTCATGGTAGAGTGGACCATTTTATCATACTCACAAACTAGTTTAGGCGGAATGTCGAACCATTAGTGGGGTCGCGGTGGCCGAATGGTCAGACCATTCGCCTCCCACTAAGGCGATAAAGGGTTCGATTCCCTGCGGGGTCGCTCCCCGGATTTTTGCGTAGGAAAATGTTTCCTGACTATGCCGTTGGCCAGCGGGTTTTCTCGTGGATCTCCCGTTGCCCCCGCCCTTTCATTTCGGTGCTGCTCCACACTCATCTCATGTCACCATTCACTAGCGCTTAAGACAACGATGTTGAACGCTGACCGAAATCTCCCTTGTACTCTCACTCGACCCATTTGTAAGATGCATTAGCTGTGAAGTATCGCTACATTTTACCTTGTACAGTTATGTAAGCGATTGCTGTATGTGGAGTAATGATTTATGTTATGTTTCTTCATGAGATGCTCTAACATAGCACTGTAAACCTATTTTCTCGAGTCGGTTTGTAGGTTGGCTGCAACACGATCGGCGTGCAAAATGTATTTCCGTAGCTTTCAGGACATCAGTTACATTTGTTCGAGTCCAGCTGTCTGAGTTCGAACATTACACATCGCAAGTTTCGTTTCGTTGAGAAGCTATTTTCTCTGTGTTCACCGCATTCAGAATTAGGCTGAGTATGAAAGCCTCGTAGTTCGCTACCACACTGCAATTTTCGGAGTTAAATTCCGTTTCAGCGGTAACGAACGCAAATATTGAGTACGTATGCACGTCGCATACTGTGGACACCGCTTCTACATCGCGGCAACCTCCACGGGGAAAATTGCCGGTGATACAAAATACGTTAGCGGAAAACAGTTACTTAATAAAACAATGTGATCTGATTTTTGTGGAATAGTTACGTTATTTGAGTCAAAATTAATAAAGAAAATATTACTGAGAACATAGCTCCGTGCTTATAATGATTCCCAAGAATAAATAAGTGTGTTAAATTATCCGTTTAGGTAACGGAGGCTAGGAAGAATCAAAATCGAAACATTCACGTATCGAACGACACTAGTGGCCGACAGCGGAACTTCGAAGTCTGGTGATGCTTTTGTAGTCACAGGGGTGAGCAAGATCAGTATTTCAGACGTAATAGTAAAAACATAATAATGTATTGTAATATGACCCTAGATATATTCATATTGCAAATGTAACGGTAGTTAAAATTTTTCATTTAAATTTGTTTCTTGTACTATATAGTGCCAGTATCGTTTACAGTATAACCTTTAATTAATTAAATGATGAAATTACATGCTCGTATTGTCTTTCATCGCGAACACTACATTATGTTTGCGAAAAATCTGCAGACTTGTAAGTCAATATTCTTTATTTTCATCAAAATTCTCAACGAGCTCAATAATCGCAGTAATGAGACGGGAATCATTCTGAGGAATAGTAATTGCTGCTGCCAACACTACAAATTTGTTTCAACCTAATTATCAGTAAGTTATTTTATTTAAGAAAATGTATTTTGTTGCCACGGAATTCTTCAAGAGACAAAAAATAGTTTCAAAGAGACAGAAACCATAATGAGAAATCACATTTTCAACACCCATAGCTAAATACTAGAACCACTATTCTGCCCTACTAAGGGAGAAAGCCTTAACATCAAGGGGTCAAATTTTACAGGAGAGCAAAAAGTTTATTTTGTCGTAACACACTCTCATTTTTGTAAATGGTTTCAATGATTTATTTTTATTCTGACATTTAAATATTTGAAATTTATTGGGTATTGCTTTTCGATATATTTCTTCAAAACTACATCTTGAGGCTTTTATTCTCAGTACTAAGCGAAATTTTGGTTTTGAGCAATATTTTAATAATTATTTTACACAACCAACGACTGGTTATAAGCCGTTTATCCTAAGTGGAAATATGTGTGTTGGTACCAATAATTTAAATATAGTAAAACCATTTTTTTTTTTCAAATTTGGAGTTTAGGCGCTCATCCTTAGTAAGGCAGTATTATGTACGTTAGCTTCCTTAAATATTGACGTCATAGAATTTCGCTAACCCGCAGCTACGCAGAAACAAAACAAAATACGCTCCGAAAAAGAGTTTGTACTCATTATTTGCGGTATGTGTTTTGTTAGCACTCGGTACATATTGCAACGACTCGGACGAGTTCAAACTCAGAGCACTGGCCCAGGTGAAGTTGCTGTACACATCGGCGGCTATCAACACATATATTTAAATCCCTTGTTCACTCTAGCATATCGTATCATATCAACGAGGTCAGCCTGGAATTGATCGTTCATTCCCTGCGTTAGAAAGTTGCATCTAGTTGTGGTGTTGAATACAGTTAATGTTCTATTCCCAGTCAATTCATAATATATCAACTCTTTCCTTAAGGTCCTCAATTTCAGATATTATCTCGTTGATGTGTGAGTAATACCCAACTCTTTACGAAGTAACCAATTTATTGTGTTCTATATGCAACTTACAAATTGTATCAAGTGTAATTTTATTTCTTTAAACTATACATAAAATACGAAGTTGTTAATATTTCATGTATCAAATAATATATGTATTGTATTAAATTCCTGTGACAGTAATCAGGAAACTTTGCAAAGAGCAATAAACTATTATTTTTATTATATTTGACAGAGAATAGTTATTTTTCATACACCCAATAAATTAAAAAAAAATAAGTGTGTATATATATATATATATATATATATATATATATATATATATATATATATATATATGGCACTAATTTTGGAAGAAAGATGCTTCCTATTATGTAATAAGAAGGGACATAAAATGCTAAAGCTAAATGTGACAATAAGGATTACAACATGCAATCTTTCAGTATATCCTTAAATACATCAACGTTTGGAATAATACACTTCAACAACATTAAAATATTGTTGCGAGCCGCGACTGTCTGGCTGGGCGGTGTAGTACGATACTGTGGTGGCGGAGCTAGGACACCCCCTTCCCACCCACTCCTCGGTGCCGTGGCTGTCG
>PNEQ01115777.1:20862-43916 GCA_003012365.1 Medauroidea extradentata
CAATACAGTGGCGGCAGCGCTAAAAGGCCTCCTCGGGTGCCGCATGGATTGTATTACTCCATGATAACCACCTGCGCCCAGTATCGGGTAACCGAGAGAAAATATCGTGATCTGGAATGATCCTGTTCCCTCTTCTTCTCTCTGGGTGGTACTTGACATTGAAGCGACATCTTTCCAGGAGGTTGGAGAACAGAGACCCACCGAGATAATTCGAGAAGTAGGGGTGGGTATATAAGGGGGAGCTGCAGCAGGAGAGAGAGAGTTTTTGCTGGCAGGTGCCTAGTGTGATCTGAAGTGATAGTGACGAGTATTGGATTGCGACGACTGTTCAAGGGCGTCCAGCGAGTGGGACCGCAGCAATAGTGAGAATAAGGTGTTTCTAGGCCAGAAAATATTCTTCGTTATTATTTCATTGGGTCCACCATTGCGAGTGACTAGTAACCTTTCCATATACAGAGAACTTATGAAGATGTATTTTTTTCCCTTTATGTAAATAGTAGTTATTTGTTGTTTGACATTTATTGTGGTAAATCATAATAGGCATATGTTTTTTTTTGTATATACAGTTGTAAATAAACTAGGTTATCTTTATTTTCTTTATTTTATGAAAGACCCCCATCTCCAAACGTACCTAGCCCGCAACTTGTAACAATACTATAGTTATTTTGCAGTTTCTCTTCAAGATAAGAAGAAAATATAGATCTACAATTCTGTTGTTGATGAAACATGGACAACCTTGACCTTGGACAACTTAATGTAGATAAAAGCATGTATACTTAGGTGCGAAGCTGTGATGTGTCAGAAAGCCTTGCAGTTAAGTATATGGGGTTGTGTTTCCACAGCAGCTACGGGAAGTGGTGTATACAAGACTGATCTCAGGTCCTGAAGTAAGAATTATGTGATCCACCAAACCATGAAGAGATGCCACTAACGTGACGTTACACGTGTACCTTTATCAGACTTTTGGAAACAAATACACATATACATTATCTCTTTGAGCCTAATCCCATTTTGCTTTTCTTCACTTCAATGTGAAAGAATCACTTGCTGAATAATTCGAAACATGTACATATGTTCAAAAACCATATTTGATGGTACCTTTGGTGCTCATCATATTATATTTGTTTGTTTATTTTTTTCTTTCTTTTGTAACGTACAAATTCAGCCTCAGGCTGGTTTACAATTGGTACGAAGGTAGAAACTATTAATATTACTAAACAAATGTTAATTATGAATATGACAATATTATTACAAAAATTTTGCATGAAACTTATAATTATAAGCATTACAAGGTTTTAAAGTTTAATTGTAACATTACGATAAACAAATAATGACTAAAATTTCAATATTTTGAACAAAACAGACAAATACTAAACTAAACATAGGAGTAAAATATATAAAAGAAAAATGCCAAGAAAAAATTGTACGGGCATTCGCAATGTTGTAAATTGAATATTTATGTAGGTTTTACACATGGTTTATAGTGGTTGGGTAGCTGTAGTCCGAGGTGGGCACTTTATACTTTGTTCATACACCGATCTGTAAATTTATAAAGTAGTAAACTGTGATAATCTTGTAAATTTTGTCAGCAACATTTTAATACTATTTGTGAGAGGGGAGCGTAAATTATTTGCAATTTTTCTTTATTATTTTAATGCTATTTGTATGCAACTAAATTTCAATTTTTCTGTTAACTAAACGAAATGGCACTAGGCATACTAGTTAGACCCATCAATACATGAACATTCAGAACAGTTACCGTCAAGAAAAGGCTGCGCGTATATCGTGAAACCTACACTCGTAGTAGTCTGCCGAGTTCGCGAAAGAAGATATGCACATCATAGCTTTAAGCCAAGGCCACTCATCAAACCTTCACCTTCAGCAGTACAGCAAAGCTCGGCGCTGACCGAATGCAAACAGCAAAATTGCAAGAGACGAAGGCAGAACCTTTACCTTTAGCTGTCCGTCTGCATAGTTTTCCTTCACTATAATTTTTCCTTTCCGTCTGAAGAAGCAACCGTATTCCCTATCCTACTGCCACAATACTGCCAGAGCACATACTGAACCATATACAGGATGCATGCTATCTCAAGATCCTCCCAACCCTTATGATACGGGGACGTATCATTTTGGAAACATTGGGGGAAATGTTATGTGTACCAAGAGCCTCGCCTGGAGGACGGGCTAGCGACGACGGCAGTGCAATCAGGTCACGGGTTGCACAAGACAAGGGCCTCAGCGATTCTCCCCACCGGCACTGAAGTGTGTCAATATAACGCATTGTATCGGGAGAATCTGGGTCTGTCTCCTTCAAGCCTTCCAGCCGTCACCACCTCACCAGGATGGTCCTGGGTCGAGACCCACGACGTGCCGCCGTCCGTCGATAGCCGACACAATCATTATCAGCCTCCGGCATCATGCTAACGGTGAGGTCTAAGGTGTCCAAGGGTCACCCATCATAGAGTAGAAAAAGTAATTATTTAAACAGCCGCTCCCCTCCAACATAAATTATGTAGTACAACCGTGTAGTATTTTGTAACTAAACTAAGTAGAGTAAAGCCACCATAATTATATTAATATACATATATATGTAATTTAACCGTAACCCTCACCCTTATCTTAACCACATTACTAGTTTGAGTATAAAGTGCCCACTTCAGACTACAGCCACCCAACCACTATAAATCATATATGCAACATACTAGTAAAACAATATGTTTTATAAGACTTCTCTATTGTTACTGGTTGTTAGCAGAAAGGACTTATATTTCTCCCTGAAAGTGTGGTGCAAAAGATTTCTTAAATCTCCTGGTGGGTCATTCCAAGCCTTGCTGGCAGGACGAATGTCTGTAATGGACTTCGAGTATAGAGGTAGTTAAAAAGAATTTTTATTTCGTGTGTTGTGATTATGATTTGAGATACAATTAATGAGTCTTTCCGATAAATATGTTGGCACCTGGGTATCTATAATATTTTTTAATTGAGTAGTGAAATGATACAATCGTCTATTTTCCATGTTAAGCCATTTAGAATTGAAAAGTGCTTTCGTGACATGATCTCCCTTTTTAAGGTTAAAACAATATCTCAAACAAGTGTTCTGTACCTTCCGTATACGATGTTGTTGTATTTTGCTAATATTAACAAACAATCCGGCACAGTAGTTAAAGACTGATAGTACTAACGCATCGTACAAATATAGTTTTATTTCAGCTGCTAAAATATCCTTAAGTCTGTAAAGATGCTTCAAACGGAAGTAGGCCGAATGGATATTTGCTGATATTTGTTTATCCCAGGATAGATTCTTGTCGAATGTAACTCCTAAGTTTTTATAGGAATTCTTTTCCGATATTATTTCCCCGTTTACTGATATATCTTTGTGGCTGTTAATTTTCTTTTATATTATGTGTGATCCAAATATCACGTATGAGCATTATTTTGGGTTTAGTTTCAGGGAGTTTATTTCGCACCATTCCGATATATTTTGAAAATCACTGTTTATCTCCGACATTTTCTCGTCTATTTCATCAACACGACAGGATAGTAGTAACTGAGTGTCATTTGCGTACTGGGAACATTTTAAATATTTTAAACATGACACAATTGAATTTATATACAGTGAAAAGAACAAAGGTCCGAGAATTGATTCCTGTGGGATACCTTTTGTCACAGAGATCCAGTCGGAACATAATTTTACATTGCTAGTGTTGACATCTTCCTGTTGTGAACGGTTTTCTAAATAACTTCTGAACCACTGACAAGTGTCACGTGACACTCCAGAAGCCGCCAGTTTTACTAACAGTTGCTTATGGTTTATGGCATCGAAGGCTTTAGTGAAATCAAGGAATATAACAAACGTAACCTTCCATTCGTCCATGGTTTCGTAAACAAAATCTGTAACATCTAATAATGCCGTGTATGTACAGTGAAGTGGCCGGAATCCAGACTGCCTGATGTAAAGTAGGTTATTTTTTTCAATATATTCAGATAACTTGTAATGTACTATCTTTTCTACAATTTTTGACATCACAAGTAACATGCTTATTGGGCGCAGATCTTTAAGTTCTGTAGGATTACTGACTTTATTCATTTGGATTATTTTTATTTTTTCCAGTTAGCGGGGAAATGGAACACTGTAAAGAATGATTTATTATTTGTACTATTACAAGGATACAGTAGGGGGTGCAGAGTTTAATCATGTTTACATCTATGTTATCTACCCCTACGGCTGATGTTTTGATACTGTTAATGCACTTATACACTTCTCTAACTTGTACTTGAGAGAAAATTAATTATGTTGCCACGGTATAGTCCAGTCGGCGAAGTGGACTGGAGTGTAGAGTCTGGATTTAAACATTTACTTTAAGCACACATCGGACTGTACTGAACGAAGATGACGCGGTCGCCATATTGAATAGTTTCCTTGTTTGTTAAAGAGTATGAGTGCGATATAGTAACCTTGTTTAACCTACAGTTTCAAAAGTATATTTACAATATCATACATAAGCGATTTTATTAAAAATATGTAACACAAGAGAAACATTTTTAGGGCAATCTTTTCAATAAAAATGCTTGAGACATTAATGGTATGTATTGCAATGTCAAATTTAGTGTAAAAGATACAATAATTTTATACATTGTTTTATTTGAAGACGAATCACTTGATTTGAAGAAAAGTATGTGTGCAAATGTGTTTACAGTGGTATAGTTTAGTATGTTTTGTGGCAGGAGTCTGAGTGAGGGGCCACCCGTAATGTTGCGACATATCAACCCCAGCTACCATGAAATTTAACTTTGACCTCGTTATCAAGATCATCGTAGGTAAAATTCCTTTAATTCTCAAAAATGTACAAAACTCTAAACGATTACTAAAATTATAAAAAAAAAATTAATTTCCGAAATTGTTCTATAAGATAAATATTTCTCAAAATTTCGAAAAAAAAAAAAATGGAAAAATTAAGAACTATTTATACAATACCTTTATCTTATTTCCGGCTGCCATTCTACAGTTCACTCCGATATTTCCGAAAATTATTCGATTTCGCAATACAACCGAAGATTGCACATATTTATTTAATAAAGTTTTGAATTTTTTTTACATATAACTAACTTTTTATACAAAACTTTTTATTAAATTCACTTTATATAAGCAATTCTGACACGTCCTATCCGCACGAGCACCGTCTACACGCTGGCTCATCCCACTACGTTTTACATGCATATATTAAGTCCCCCCTCCCTTACCTATCCTTCCCGCCACCCCTTCTATTCTCCACCACTCATCCCTCCTCCCCCAACCTACCCTCTCAACCTACTTCCTTTTCTCTCATCAACAACACTGCCTTTACTACCGACATTCCTGTCAGATCCTGTCAGAACTAATTCTATTCCCCTGCCATACCTTATGCATTACACACACACACACACACACACACACACATATATATATATATATATATATATATATATATATATATATGACTTTCGCGCTACACAGCAATGCAATTTCATATATCAATACCAGTATCCATACAAGATTATTTTCTATAAGTACTCTAATATGTATGCACATTTAATGTGAAATATTTGTGCAGACCTCATTGTTATTTGTCCGATATTTTGAAATCATCAAACACGCACAGTATAAAACCACAAATTAAAAAGAAGACAGCCAATGGACATATGTTTAAATCTTTCACCAGTGGCAGTGACCTACCAGAGAGGAGGGACAAATTCTGCAATGTCATAACCACCTACATCCCGTGTAGATACTGAAAACACAATTTCCAATGGCAGTTTTTTCTTAGTAAACCCATGAATTCTGCAAACAATAAATATTTGACTAGAACGACGCACTGTCAAAGTAAATTTATCAGAAAAAAGCCTAACTGTGATGCAGCAGAGAGGATTGAACTTGATTTATCTTGTGACTCAGTCCTCTTTCTCCTGAAATTCCAACTACAAATATGCACGGAATTTACTCTGAAAGAACACCTCTGGATAAACACGTCACAGGTCGTAGAATTTTCTGTGTGTATCATATATTGCAAGAGATGAAAGTACTAAGAAACAACAGTGCTATATCCGGATGTTATTTTGCAAGCATCGTTTTAAAACGCGTTGAAATAAATAGAATGGAAAGTATCTTTCATGTCGTTCTCAACACGTGTGGGTTCACGGACAAACTTAAATATGATATTCCCAAACTAATTAGGAAATTAAACATTACCTAATTCGTCATGTGTAAACGCAATGGTAATGACTGGTCATGGCTATTTGCACCAGTTGCAAGAATTTGCAGAAACCATAAAGGAGCTGTCTTGTGTGATCCATTATGTTGCTTGGGAGAGGATGTAAGCTGCAGCAAGAAGCAGAGCTGGCTACTGCAGCAGGAGGAATAGATTCTGAAGGGATGCCCTGTATGTCAGTATTTGCTGATGGTGCGTGATGTAAACGCTCATTCGAGTCAAGTTACAATTCAACGTCGGAAGTGGTTAGTGAAATATTATGTTGTTTCAATATGATATTGCTTACAGGCTTGCATTGTTGAAGTACGTGCAAAGAAGATACCGTTATGGGCGTGAAGAACAAGCACTACTGAATTAAATTAATTGGATTACGTGGAAACTGAGACTATTTCAAGTCACAAAATATAATTGACCTGGCTGCAGTACACAAATTTTAAACAGCGAAACAACTATATAACACAATACCACCACCATTTTCGCTTTTTTTTTAATGTGCAATTAAATACGGCACATGTATTTTCAGGTTGATGGCAGTAAAATTTGGACTGAATTAAACCGCAGAAAAATTTGTTTTTTTCACTTATGTAATTCATTTTATAAAAATTGGATAGTGTGAAAAATAAGACGATTGTATGTAACCAGATGCATTTAACTAAACTTTAGTATTCATGTAAAATAAAACAGGAAAAGATAATGCTGCAACCATTTATTAATTTCAAGTTTAATTATCCTGCAATTATATGTCGTGTCTTTTTGGGTGGAGCTTATTAAAGATAGTAATTGTCACCACCGCAATACTAACGTGATTTTGAATACTGTCTATCTATTTTATTAATTAGATGATGTGTGAAATGAGACTATTTTATGTCACCAAATGTATTGAAACAAGCTTTACTACAATTTTGAACAGGATATAAACAAGGTAACCTTATACCACCAGGATTTAAGTAGTCAAAAGAATTTAGTTAGTTATAAGTGTAATATATTACACTAGTTTGTTGTAATTACTTGGGAATACAATTTTTTAATTTTTTTGTTGTACATTGGTACTACGTAGAACACTGCCAATGTTATAATAAACTTCAACAGTTGCCTCAAATAGTTTCTTGTTGACCATAATATCCTAAGAAATATTACTTGAATTAATCCGATAGCATAAGTGCCTTGAATTTGCCAAATATTCTGAGTGGTAATCAACATTTTTAGCATAAACATCTGGACAGAGATAGATTTTCCTAGTGATTTTCGCCACTTGCCTGCCAAGAGAAAATAAATAATTTTTCTTATACAACATGTCAGTCTGTCCGAGCAAATCTTCCCGCTTGTGAAACCCAACTCGCGCCGATGGTGAGCGGAAATTGCATCTGCAAATTAATTTCGGCTGGAATATTAGTATACTATAATATACATGTGTATATACACATGTGTCATACATATGTGTATTATATATTCCGTACAAAATATAAAATAAAATTTGAGATAATGAAAGGCAGAGTAAGCGAAGCAAGTGCTTGCTGCCACGAGGAGGAGTGGCTGGGGGGGGGGAGCGAGCTTAGTGTAGTTCATAGTTATGCCACCCGCCTCCTTGCAAGAACGGCACGAAATTTATACCTTGGCGCTACTGCGTCGGAGGGAGGCGGGCACCTTAATGACCTGTAAGTATGCTACAGCAACTCAAAAAACAGCTCACCGGGAAAATTAAAAAATATCTTGTTCACATTCAAATTTTTCCCGTTTTATGTCTAGCGTGACGTAGTTTACTACGACCTCACAATTAATGTCTACCAGATTACAGACATTACAAAATGTACGCATTAATTTTATATTCAATCAAAAAGACGTGATAATGTTCCTCCATACATAAACCTTTCATAGTTACGACTTAACAAAAGTCGCAATTTACATTAGCCTGCTTGTTCTCAGCAAAGTGAAGCCCGGACTATTTAGCTGAAAAATTCCACTTTCTTCAATCCAGTCACGATATTGGTACTCGTTCTAAGTCTGATATCGCGTTCTTAATACCGAGGCATTGAACTAATGACTGCAAGTTCTTTCGTAGATCACAGAACTAATACGTATTAAGAATTTCTCCCGGTGGTTTCTGCGTGTACTTGTAATGCAGTTGATGAGAAAACCTTTGTTGTATTAAGTTTACATGTGTGTTTAAGTAATTTGTCAAAATATTTAAATAATTGAGTTCAATGTGAACATGGACGAGTTTATATTTATTTTTCATTTTTTGTTTGAGTACGTGTGTGTGCGTGTGTGAGCGCGCAAGTAAAAACGTGATAATGGTTATTAATCACTTTATATTTTGTGTTTCGCTCTTTATCCTTTAGACTGAACGTTAAAATTTAAATTGTAAGAAATAATATCCCAAAATTTCAGTTATAATTATTAGTAGTCATAGTTCATTCTTATTCACTTACGTACATCAACTGTTGTTCATTTGTTGAGGTACAGTTTACAGCTACATATTTCTGACAATTCTGCATCGTGATTCATAAAATAATTAAGAGTTTATGTACCGTGCGTTAGTGATATTAATATTGGATGTGGTTCTAATTTTTTAGACCCATGCATTCATAACTTTATTTTAATCCTGTGTTTTCTGATTTTTCCTTCAGTGGTTAAGTGTAAGACTAGGCGTTTCAGCCTTAACTTCGGTATTAGTATAAAATAAGAAGAAAATGAAATTGGGATAAATTACAATTGTACGCTGAAACGAAATAGCAACACCTTACCTGCAGGTTATATATTACACTATTCAAACCAGCGATGAAAATACTGTAACACTTCCATGTCACTAGCCGGCATTAGAAGAACCCAAAGTTTTCATGTTATCTATTTTCAAGTAAGTATCAGAGAAGACTTTTTCTTCCAGGCATGAAATAATCTTTGTATATATCATTGGTCGCGTCGACAGCATGAGTCGCAGTGATGGCTGGGTGCCTACACGGGGTTTCTCAGTGTAAACGTTGAATTGGAAAGAGGTTTGCACTGGGCAACTCCGTGTAGGAACAGTAGTTACTGCAATAAAACGTCCTAAACGAACATTATAGTTGCTTATCCACATATAGTACAGTAGTACATTTTTACTTGAAAGGGCAACTTTGTGCCACTTGTCTGATTTAAGTTCAAATGATGAATAAGAAATTTTTTTAATTACATAGTGTTTTGACTTATAAATTGGTTAATTATGAAATTTGTTTCGTCTTCAGATGCCACCGAACCAATATTTTAAAGATAATGTATGAAACAATAGTACTATCTAATTATTATACTTACTTCAAATACATACATTTGAAACATTTAATACTTTTGCCTGTAAATGTGAAAAAAATACTTATCGTTCTTATTTCTATGTCTGGCATCATACGTATACGTTTGGCTGCTTTCTAAATGAGTTAACGGAGTTTTGCCGTTTTGTTGAGGAAATGTTTATATCATATCGACGTATTTGTATACGTCGTTGAGATACGTTTGCAAAAATTTTCCCTGAATGTATTTCGTGCAGCTGCAGTAGCTTAGCACAGCAAAATATATTACGTCGCCACATCGGTCTACAGAAACGGCACCAGGGTCAGTGCACTTGTGATCTTTGGGAAATTAGTTATTCAAATTTTCCTGTACTTTTATCACCAACTCCAATAGTGTCTATGTAAATATTAACTTTGTCGTGCATTTTTAAAGAAAGGCAAAATTATAGATGTTTGTAGCAATATCAGCCAAACAAACATTATTTTAAAAATTCATATGGTTAATAAGAAGCAAAGAAGTGATAAAATCTTGTAAATTAAAAAAATGTTGATGCTAATTTCGCTCCTTTTCTAGAATATGTTCGAAAATGTTTCATTTATGTTGAAAAAATTACTTTAAACGCCAAACACATACAAAATTGATAACATACACATCGTATGCAGTGTGAGAGAAAATAAAATTACAAATTACAGCAGCAGAAAATTTTTATTTCACGTTATAAATGCTATTATTGTAGGCCTACATTAATTTTACTGTATAGACGTGTATATTTAAGTAGGTTAAGCTTGGAAGTAATGACAACAATGTCAATATTCATTCTGGCAAGAAAGCGTGAGATTATAAGTTGTCAAAGTATGTAAGCCGGAGTCGTCATGCGCAGCTGTCTTGTAGCCTGGATGTCTTCTAGCCGCAGTATTCCTGCAGGTTGCTGATGCTGCAAGGTCTACGACAACACTCCTCCACTATGCCTCTACGCTTGCGGATCAATCCACCAGCAGCGCCACTGTCGGGGATGTAGTTATACCCTTCATCTTCCTGCTCAGGGCTTCCATTGGACCAGATCATGGAGCCCTGCTCGTCGTTCTCCAGGACTGTGGACACACAGTACACGTGTCTGTCAAGTCGTCTGGTATATCACATAAGTTAAGATAACTCTGCAACATTCACTCCCATAGGAAGTGCCAGACCTTACCATCTTGGAACATGCCTGCCCGTAAGTAGATGAAGTATTCCTTATCCATTATTAAACTAAAGTTTTCATCGCACGCAAGCTACTCAATAATATGCTCCGCAAGCTCGTAACAACTAACTGAAAGTGATTTCATGTTCCCCCTAAAGTGTTTTGTCAAGAGAAACCTCGACAATAATTTTGTAGAGGTTACGAAATTTTTTTGTAGTCATTGCGAAACTTTATCAGGGGCAGCAAACATATTTGTGGTCGCCACAAAAAATATGATAATATCCTTAACGACAAAATTATTTGTGGTGGCCAGTTACTCTTTTTTCAGTATTATTATGAGAGAGAAGTTAAATGACTTTGAAGTGCTCATAGTAAGTATTCGAAATTATATTTTTTAAGTAGAAACACTAGAAAGTCGCGAAAATATTTAACGTTGTCATCAACAAATTGCGATATCTTAATCCTGACATGTGTGAGACGTTTTGTGGAAAATCACACACGTCCTGTGTTAAATCACCTGCAGTCCTAACTGAACTGACGAAGAGATAAATGGTGTTCCTATAACAAATGTTTCCAATATCAAAACAAAACCTTCGGTGATATGCACAGCTATAGCCTAGCAAACCGTCTACTTTTATCCCGATTTTCCACTTTCTCTTTCTCTAAGAGCTGTTAAAAGACAGTTGCGTAAATAAACGTCTGCGCAAAATTTCGGGAGTTCAGGCCAAGTGCGTGCTACATATGTGTTACTGTATTTGTGCTGAGTGAGTGAAGCCGGGAAGTATAAGTTAGGTAGTCCTCACCTTGCTGCGACCTCTTCCACGGAGAGTTGTAGATACCTCCACATATCAGGCTGACTACATTGGAGAGGTTTCTGCCGCAAGCCTGGATACGTACGTTAGGATTGACGCGGGCATTCGTCATCACCAACGCCGCCATCAACACAACCAGACTCGGGCGAGACTTCAAGAACAACATCTGCAACAACACCGAGTCACACACACTATAAATTATGTTCATCGCTCATCTATATCTCGGGTGTGGAACTAATTTCTAGGTAAATAATACGTAACACGATTAATTAATTAATCATTGCCACGGCCACTTCAGTTCCTGGTCTTCATATTTGTCCTACTTTGCCACTCTCTAACATCCTTGATGTTATGGAAAACGATAGCCTTCCAAATACAATTTCATCTCGTTGTATCTTACTCGTCCGACTCCTTGTCCATCGAAATCTGTGAACACGTCGTAGGATTGACTGGTGGAACCTGCAATCTATATTTACATGAAGAGAACAAAGGAGTTCGAAACACGTTAAGAGAACACAAGTTCACAGGTTTCCGCGGATAAGGGCTTGTACAAGTAAGTTACAACTTTACTGTACAAATACTGAAGTAACACCGCCCCAAGAATCACTTGCTCCCAATTCCTTCTCTTGTATAGGCCGAAAGATTAATTAAGTAGTTGTGGAAAACTTTAATCTGAACTTTAAATTTATTTTGGCTAATACATCGATTTCTTAGGGGTGGTTTAAGACCTGATTACTCATACAAATTTTCGGCAGACGTGTATTTAAATTTTGATAATCTGAGCTCAAAATACAATTTTTCACATATTTCAACTTAATAGGACAGAAGCTTTTTTCAATACACGACGTTATCCAGCAAATAAATTGTACTTATTTATCTTCAAAGTCAAAGATAAGGTTCGTGTTTGACGTTTACTTCCTGACAATTTTACCAGAAGTCCTATAGTATTATACAGAATATAAAAGACCCAAAATATCGAAACGGTACAGTCAATGAAATGCACGGAGTTATAAAAAAACCTTAATGAAAATAAGACGTTAGTGCACAATTTATGGTTAACATGATTTTAAACTAACTACCCTTGCAGGTTATTTCTTGCGCGCAGGCACGTGTTATTGCACTCACCTTAGAGACAGGTAGAAGAATTATTCTAGTAGAAATGTTCTTCCGAAGATGTCCGGTGGCTGTGCTGGCTGGAGGTTTTCGGCTCTCTTTATATACGGCAGCGAGCTCGCCCACGACGAAGCAAGTAGGCGAGGAGATAGTGGCGATGATAAGGTGATATAAACCCTATGTGACAAGTAATTAACGCAGAGCAGCCCCTTGTTGCTCTCGCCGGGGTTCGCTGGAGCCGCGACTTACTGGCGCCACCAAGCTCTGACGTCACACCAATAATTACGCACTTCGTGCCTACGTACACTGAAACTCCGTTTAAGGCCATACCTTTCAAACATATCTTGCGAAAAGTCACACAATAGTTGTTAATCATGGAGTAGTGACATTTTCAAAAAAAAATTCTCAATTGCATGAAAGTTGAATACATATAGACATCGCGTGCATTTCAGATTCTACTAGGGTTTCTTGGAACGTTATGACAAAGAAACTAATAAAGTTAGCCGCACGCTTTTTCCTTCACATTTAAGTAACTCTTTGAAGGGTTTTACTTGCCACCAACTCATGCCACTAGTGGCTGTTATACGTCGTCCATTCAGCAGTTGCTAAAATAGCAACCGTTGCATTAGCAGCCATATTAAATATTATACTCAGCTGTTTGCGAAATTGTAAATGACGAGTATTAACTTGAAGCGTGTGTAGCAGTGGTCTATTTAACATTACCAACTCATTTTTTATTGGTGTTTCTGCAAGAGCCTACTCTTTGTGTGGCTTAGCCTTTGGTGACGTAATCAGTTACTCAGACGCAACGAACTTGCACCACATAGTTTAATAAAAATATTTTGAGTTACATTATATTAAGTTATTAGTAACAGAGTTTCGTAGAGAGCAGTAATGGCCATGACAGCGTAAAAGTGGTCGGCGAGGCGTTAGTGGTGAACGTATGAAAAATATTAGAGAATAACTCAAAGCATTAACATTTCCACAAGCTCCGAAATATTAGGCTATTCCTTCCATACACAAGAGTGCTGCGGAAAGTTGAACTTATGTGCATACTAAGTTCAGTTAGTTAAATATTATAACCTTGTGGTCAAACTGAATGACAGTAATTCACAGAAAAAATGTTGCCCCGCTTTGACGTAGGTGAGTTACTGGAAACAGTAACTTCACAGACAAGGGAACATTTGACTTATTGGGACAAGTCTTCAGATATAAGCTGCAAGATTGGAGTTCAAAATAATCAAATGTCATTAGGTATAACATCAAGTAGAAGGCCACGTCTGGTGGATTTGCTGTGTTTATAAAAATATAATTTTTAAAGCAACACAGTTTTCACATTCAAGAATCTCTACACTGTTTGGTCACAAATATAATATTCAGTAATATATCTAATATTTTTTCTGGATTTTTACACTTAATGAATCACCATTGTTGTTATGAAAATGAGTCAAAATGAAGGACATAATGTTTGCTAACGACTGACGTATTATTTTGCAAAACGCCTAGATACAATAAATGGTGTATCGTGTGACAGGTCTTAGGCTTTGATATTTTTCAAAGAGCTCTGATAAAAAAAAAGCGTAGAATTTTTTGCACTAACGCGAAAGGAACAACGTAGCATGGCTTAAACTTGAGGTGTATTATAATGCATAACCAGGTTCTTAGATACATATCTTTGTTTCAGGAACAGACACGAATAACTACAAGCTGAACATGCTGCAACCGTGTGCAGTACTAAAAATCAACTACGTCACGTTAAACGTCTTTCTGCAACAAGGTGGTGTCTCCTCACACTGGGATCAGCAGGAACGCACTTACTTACAAATCACATTACCTGGAAGATGGCTTGATAGAGAAGGTCTCAAGTTCACGCGAAACAATCTTCCCTATATATAGCGGCCCTCTCTACTCCTGACCTTCAGTCTACAGTGAGACCCTGATGATGCCTGCTGAAATGTACGGCGAAACGTCGGTTCCTGCAACTACGAAGACGCCGCTCCAGCCCGGAAGCCAAGCTAGTCAATCTTCCGCATTTTTCTTGTAGAGATATAATGTCAAAATCAGTTCATGGCCTGGACACGATCAGACGATCTGTATCACAAATAATAAAATGACGACAATTATAGTACACTTCCTCCACAGAACATAGCAAAAGCAAGAATATCACTTCGAAAAATTCCATGTTACCGAGAGAGCCCACATTATGGTCTACTAACGTCCGTACGCTCCTAGTTCTGCTAGTTTTCTTACTACAATATTTCAAAACTTCTAGCATAGCCTACTGCAGAGACAATATACTGTTCCGTCACGAGAACCCGAGCTTAGTCATAGAGAGCAGCTTTGAATGTCGCTTGGTATCTATGACACGTTACTGCGACAAAGGAATACCTGAAGATAGGAGACTCGAGGAGGTTGAAACATGCCGCAACATACTTCCTCAAGTCGACGCGATAAACAGGGGACAAGCGGCAGAATTGGGAACCCAAAAAATCTAGTTGGAAAAAACTTTGGTGAGTTGTTATTCGTGCGCCCGTTCAGGTTTCTGCAAGAGAAAATAATGGCGAGGGGGCAAAACTGGTTAGAAGGAGAGAACGACGTACCCAAGAAGGCTTCATAAAAAATTAATCCGGTGCGTAGGAAACTCGGTAGAGGGGCACAACGGTGTACCCAAAAATTGTATGGGCGTTGCAACAAATTCCAGGACAGCTATAGTATTATATAATATGAAATATAAATTAAGATAAGTACATTTATACTAGCTTCTGTTTGTTTACTTAAAGAGTTAAATATTTTAAGAATTCATGTAGTGTTATGACTAGTTTTTTATATTAATAGAAATTTGTCTGTAAATAGATATCAGTTATGGAATATTTCGTCGCTCTCTTCAATGCGTGGGCAATCGTAATACATTGGATTCTCATTTGTAAGGACTCGGATCCAAAGCCCGCCTCCCGCCATCCAGATTTCTGTTTTCCATGGTTTTCGGAAGTCGCTCCAGACGAATTATATGACGGCTACATAACATAGGCAATTGCCGATTCTTCTCATATCTTCTGTCGTAATGCCACGCTGTGTTTCACAATCTCTAAAGACCTCGCTGTTGTAAAGACATAAATCCCACTTACATTACATTATCAGTGCGCTTAGTTATCAGAACATTCTTCAGAGTGTTTCTCACGATAAGGTGTGTGAAGAAGCGGTTGTAAATCTGAGGGTTCCAATGTCATTGAATGTTTCTTACAATGGGACAGATTAATGTTCTTTACTACTGTGCACACAAGCCATTGCAAAACTATGTCGTCCCAGAAAGCTTAGTGATACAGAGAAATTAAACAAACCAAAAACAAAAAATTGAGAAAACAAGACTAGTCTGGCTGTGTTGGCCACAGTCATACTATGCATGTTTTACGTTTTTTTTTTTTTGTTTTTTCTCTGTCTCATACTAACATTTTTGGGACGACGTAATATTGCAATGGAATATGTATACAGTCACATAGTACATTAAGAGCATGCCATAGCTCAAAAATACATTATCTTTTTTTGCCTTAAATCATTTTACTAACCACAGGGTCTTTATAAAATTCTGGTAGAGAAAATATTACCCATTATTTTACCAACCTTGACAAAACTACTTATTAAAACTCTAGTTACGTGTTCGAGTAGGACGTTTACTTGAAAGTAATTTCATTATTTTTTTTAATGTAATCAATCTGTCTTCGTAATGACTTGTTATTGCGTCCACAAACTGTTTTGTTCATATCATCACGATAAACATTTTTGCGGAAAAAGTCTGTTTCATTTCAGGCATATTTTTAAGTATATTAAAATATTTTTTTTATTTTACGATATAAATCCACATATTTTGTCAAATGTGTGGATAATTTTTGGGTTTTGCATTAATTTATCCAAAGAGTGTATTTTTGGGTCGGTATGAATGTCTAGACATCAGCAATTTGTCATCTATAATCCGTAGGTCTGTGTCAGTGATACAGAGAATGCTTTTTAATACAAGTTCGATTGTTTTTTCTTAGCTTTAGTTCTCTCTGTTGTATATACTGCATATACGTCGATACATACAAAAATGCTCGCGTTGTCTGAATATATTTTTAAATATTAGAAGACGCAACAAGAATCATATCTTGTTAACATATATTTCGGTCATATTTCACACATGAATTAAACCATTAATTTTTTTCATGATTATATGTTCTTCTTACAGCTTGCAAGAGATGAACTGCGTTTTGCAAGTGGACGTTTTATTACGTTTCAATGTTTCCTTTGTTTTCAACTGAATGTATGAATTTGATTATATCTCATTTCTTGCCCAATAAACTTTCCTACATACGCTTTGCTGTCTGTTTACAGTTGTTCATCATCACTTTCCTCTTTTCCGAAAGACGTTCGTTTCGATTCCCGACGGGGTTGGTCTCCGGATTTTCGCATGTGGGAATCGTGCCGGACGATGCCGTTGGTAGGCGGGTTTTCTCGGGGATCTCCCGTTTCCCCCATCCCTTTACTCCGGTGCTGCTCCATACTCACCTCATGCCCCCCCTCACACGCGCTGAAGATCTCGATTTTAAACGATGACCAAAATCTCTCACTCACTCCGAAAGATATTTTTGAGTTTATATCAGCACGAATAATGAAAGTGTCCTTTATATGGTGCCTGTTTTTGGAAAAATTGTGATTGCATTTCTAAATATGTTTGAATGTAGTTTTCCCAAGAAAATGTAAAGTAAAAACAAATAAGGCACTGAGAAATATACACAGTCTTATGTTCAGGCAAGAAACGGTTGTAAACATGCAATAATTAATGCTCAGAGAAGTTATAATGTTGACAAAATTATGACGTCAAATAATAAATGTAAGGCTGCTTGGAAAATATTAAATTAAATAGCCAAATACAAAAATGTAAGACAAGTTATACATTTTTCACCTGATGATTGTAATTACTTTTTTTATTTATTATGCTGATGAAATATTTAAACATATTTCTGGAACAACATATTTGCACTATTATGTTATAAATTTTACTATATTAATTCCAGCATGACTGATTTTACTTTTAAGATTATAACTCTACAAGAGATACTGAAAATAGTTAACATTTTAAGTATATTAACAGTGTTGATATTTATGAGTTATCAAACAATATTTTAAACAGATTTTTCATTGCATTTTACATAAACTAACTTTATGTATAAATAAATGTATGGTAGAGGGTAAGTTCCCTAATGCGTTCACAATTTCTAAAGTTGTGACTGTGTATTAAAAAGGAGATAAAACGTCTCCTGGTAGTTATCGACCAATATCATTAGTACCAATATTTGCCAAAATACTTGGATCTGTTATGCAATCTCAGCAAACAATAACTTACAATAAACTAATAGATACAGTGATTCACAGTATGGTTATAGAAAGGGAATGTCAACCATAGGTGCCTTGAATTCCTTAGTAAATAATGCAAATAATGTATATGAAACTAGTAACTATGGCAATATTTTTTTGTGATGTTATCAGAGCTTTTGACTGTGTTAATCACCTTACAGTATTAAAACAATTAAGAAACAATGGTTTAACTGAAACTGCGCTAAAATGCATTAAGTCATACTTAGAAGATCGTAAACATATAGTATGTATAAATGGTTCAAAGTCTAAAGGATTTAATGTTAAACATGGTTTCCCTCAATGATCAATCTTGGGACCATCGCGTTTTGCTTTCATGATAAATTACCTACCAATGTCAGTAGTCGCTAAGCGACGCCCTTAAGAATTAATAACAATGCAATAATTTGATAGCTGTTACCTGGTTTTCTCATCAAGTTTATGAAAAATAAATACAGCGATAGGATATCCTTCGATTCAGGATAGATAAATTTTAGATAAGTCTACTGTAACGATTAAGTCATTGCTAAAAAAATGTACTTTTAGTAAAAGCATGGTGTACTCTGTATTTACTTTTCATAATGACTCTACCTTTACGAACAGCTATCGTTACAAAAACCTAAGACTACTGTTATAAAGACCCCAAGTTTTTTACTTTTAAGTTACTTTTTAGTTCAATGAATTTTTTATATCGAGTTAATTAAAAAAAATTATTATACTGAGTTGTGGACATCCTACCGCTGTTGAACAAAGTACTTAAAAATAAAGGCAGTTACATACTTTTTTAGTTAATACTGCTACAAAAGTTTATTAATTTTTGGTTTTTCAAAGCTATAATTATATTCATATACGATTTGTTTTGCTTCAGTTTGATTTGTAACTGAAAATATTTATCGAACCAAAGTGAACGTTGAGGCTTGTTCGGAAATACAAGTAACTAAATGACGTTTTCTTTGACAACGCGTTATTTTGGTTGGTTGGTTCAATTACGAGCAATCATACGTGTAGAGTAGTTTCCATAGAAGACTGCGCCCGATATATTATCTAGTCTCATGCGTCTGATTTCTATGCAACCTGCCCTGCACACGTACCTATCCAGAAGTGTTCTGCAGGCGCTCTGTATCTGTTACATATGGTTGATGTAGAGCAGTCCGTCTACAGAAACTAAGTCTGCTTAGGTGAGCAACAGTTCTCTGAAAATTCAAGGAATTATAAATTCTGCATTTTTGCAGTTTTCGATTCAGAATTATTAATACCTGATTTTCGTATTTTTGAAATATTGTATATATTTGCCTTTGTATCATTTGTGCTTTACTTTTTTTAATTTTGTCATTGTTGTTTTCCCTCTTTAGTCTAAAACTTTTAAAATTTTATGAATTTTAAAACTTTAGTGGAGTCGTTCGTCGTATATCTCAAATGTGTCGATGAAGTGTTTATACACTTGCATTAGTATTTGCTTGATTGAAACATTTTTAATAAATCTTACCTCTCACTTTTTCAACCATTCAAAAATGCTGCGGAATGAGAATGTGCTCACTAATGTCTGTCTCTTCCCAACTGCATTGAACTCGATTTTTCCACAGGTCTTCATTTACTTAACAGAGAACTTAATACAAGAGACCCATCATTTGTTGGAGACTCTATTCTCCAACAACCATTTAAAATTCCAGGTTAAGTACTTTTGTCATTACTTCACAATGCGTTATGGAAATATTCGGTGGTTTTCTGAATGAATGTATCACAAGTTAAGTTCTCCAACGGTTGACTTGTATTTTTGTCCTAAAAATTGGTCTAGGGACATATTTTACCGTGTTCTTGTTAAGTCGCTTTCTAGTCTGTGTGTCAGTAGGGTACGCATCTCACAATCGATTTTAAAATAACTTCACGTTGAGTTAGAGACTTAAAACTGTAAAAATAGCATAGAACTTGATGACAATGCATTATGAAATCGATTGCAAATTTCTGTACCCACAAAACTAAATGCATAAAATTAATAATTGAGTAAAAAAATTAGTTACCGGGTTTTTAAAACATGCCAATATGTATATCGCAACTCTATACAGATTTGTAACCTCGTACAGACATTCATGAATATTTGTGATTGTGAATTTTTAATAGCTGAGAATATAGTTGTAAGATTTAAAACGAAGCACATGTGGCTGATACAACAGATATTAGTAAGAAGTGTATAGAGTAGATGTCGTTGAGGAAAATCACACAACAGTTCATATCATTTGGAGTACAATAAAATTATTAGTGACTGAGGATAACTATTCATACTCTAATATGTATAGTGCATTAGTGTTTGTTATTGTATAAGAAAATGAACAACGGAACGGGAACTGGAGGATAACAGCGTAATGAAAGCATGGAACATAATGTGGGATCGAACGATACCTATTCTTACCAAAAATTTTGGAGACTTTCCATGGGATAGAATACAAATGAAACCTTGTAGTGCTGAGTAACGAAATAAAAAAAAATTCTTGAAGATAGTTATGGAATTTTAATAACCAAAGATTTTCAGGAATTATTCTGAATAAAAGAATACTGAACTTGAAGGTAAAATTGAGAAAAAATGTATACAATGCAATTCCCCAAAATTAATTAAAGCAATACCCCTCTACATCCTCACAGTAATATAATTCCTGCTTATCCAAGCATTTTAAATTATCTGGGTTCTTGTAGTGAAAATATGTATAAGTTGTTTGCACCGAGCCAAAGCTCAGTTTGTTACGGTAGAGTACATGATAACTCCGCGTCATATGCCACCGGGGAATTTTCAATCGAATTAAGTCTGTAGAAAATCCGTGACACTGAATTTGTTAAGATGGATGTCCAAGATAGTAATTAAAATTATAAACTTTTATTCAAAACTTAAGTATCACAATTTGCTACTATTAAGTATGCTAAGACAGCTACACGCATGCTAATTAGCAATTGTAGGGCTGTTAAGCTACTTCAGACATAAATAAAGCCATTTCTACGGGCGCTGTTTATAAATATAAAAGACGTCTTCAAATGTCGGCGACAGCGATGGCTTGAAGTTCCCTAAAAATTAAACTGATTTGTTTTAATCATAAAATAGCCTCTTATAAAACTGGCGAACTATTTAATATTCAAGCCCTGTGCAATTCGCCTCTTCCAAAGCGAACTAACTTTAGAATAGCAATAAGTTTTTCCCCTGGACCAAAATATTCTCGGGAAGACCTACCGCGTCTATCTCCACCAAACGAGAGACAAAATCAGAAAGGAGGAATCCAAGAAATTCGCACAACAATATAAAATTTGGACGTGCAGTTCAAATATGTGTCAATGACCTCGGTGCATAAAGAATGCAGTTCCCAGAACAAGCTTACTCACGAAACATAGAACCCAATAAAATAAATGAATAATAGAGTGCGGAATCTAGCTAGGATAAAAATTTAATTTAAAAAACTAAATTTAAATTACTGCATCAAAACAGTATTGTCCAGGTGAGGTTAAAATACTAATTATTTAAATTTTTTATAATTGAAAGTTCAAATAGTAACAAAAATATTATAATACCGAAATAGAATGGAAAATATACATAAGCAAAATATCCTACAATTTCATTACGATACATAAGTTACCTATTGCATGTGCCACTCATTTTATTTTCAAGTCTGTAAGGGGATAGAATATATTATTTTTACTTTTTAAGTCCAATTTAAATACGTGACGCAGTATAATGTTTTTATCTACAAAATGTCTACCAGTCTTTAGACGATTAGTCGTACCGAACTGTGTTTTATTAACCTGTAAATTTGGGCCAAATGCCACTTGCCGCCTGTTGTTTCATTTAGGGCAATGACGCAAATGTTAACATTCATAAATATGCATGTTCAGGCATCCCACCCTCTGGCGCCAGTTTGGCGTCTTGACGTCAGTTTGGTGGCGCCTGTGGAAGTCTGGCAACCCACTCACTTGTAACGTTAATTTGCTTACGCACGGTGTTGACATTAAGAGGAGTCCATAGCTGGAAGTTTTCTGTAAAATTAGTGTCTGAGCATATACCCGCATGTCCGCAAATAACACTATTGGAAACATAGTTTATTTTCAGGGTAGCCAATATAATAGTCTTATATGTAGACGCCACTTTTTACTTAGTCCTAGCATATGTTACTATAATAACATAGAGAAAATGGTTTACAATGACATATTTAGGGCACACACCCTCAGTCTCCTGAAGGCAAAGGGATTCTTTTATCCGGTTGTCTGTAAATCAATTCTATTACTTTTAGTACGTACAGTAATTGCATACTTTTACATATCCAATTTCCGTGATATTGGACTACAACGACTGCGTTCGGCCACGGGATGTAAGGCTGTTTCCTACTTGTTCATTATATGCCTCGTCGTCTCTATACACGAGCGCTTAGCTGGTGTCTGTTTTCTCTCGAGAACTTCTCTTGAACGAGAATAATTCATTGCCTTTTTCAAAAACCTGGTAGATATGTTTCCGTGTATGTCTCAGGAGAACTAGAAACATTCGTAGCAATGTCCATAGTTCATGCTGCAGCTGAGAGCTGAAAGGTCTAGCTATATTGTTCATACAACGCTCAGATTACTTATACCACACAAGAGCTGTAAAAAATTTAATCGCTGGAGTTTGGAAGGTTAATCTTTGTTATAGGATAAGTATACGTAATATGCGAAACTTTTTTTTGTAAATGTCAATGAAAACACTTTTGATACCATTTATTTGCATAAAATAGCCGATTTTCTTATGTGAAAAGAACATACAAAGTCTAATATTTTTATACACTCAGTATGTAACCCTTATGAAATTATAAAGCCCTGATGTTTGACTACATGTGCAATAAAATATTACAATAGCATGATGTTTCTGTTTGACATTTGTTTAATTCAGTAAAGACGACTGTAAGTATATCAACCAACGTTTAAATAATAATTAAAGTAGTGCGACATAACTTTACGATTTGCATACTCTCTTGAGCTGGAGTCACCACACACACACACACACACACACACATATACACACACACATATACACACACACACACACACACACAC